>QUTJ01031389.1:0-11350 GCA_003573635.1 Goniomonas avonlea | reverse complement strand
AAATCGGAAAAAAATGCCCAATTCTCTCCTCCCTCCCCCTCAGAAAAAATGCCCAATTCTGAAGCTTGCTTCTTTCTCACGGGCGTGCGTGCGGATCGTGATGTGGTCATACTGCGCCATGTTCGACGGCGGCTGGATCGTGAACGTCAGCGTGTTCACAGCTCGCTGAACGTTGGAGCTCTCAAACACCGACTTGGTCACCCAGGCGTTGGGCGCAGCGGTCGCCGCAGCCAACACCGAGCCGGTCATCGATGTGGGTGCGAAAACATGCACACACCTGGAAAAAATTGACCAAGGCTTCCTCTGAAGGCTGCTTCTTGGTCCCGCCAGGGCTGGTGACGTCTGCCTCTGCAGCCTCCTTGCTCGGCACGGCCCCGCCATCACTAGGCAACGCAGCCACCGCAGCCTTGGCCTGGAAAAAAACAGTTACGTTGCGCTTCTCTCTTGTACTCTCACAAACAAACACTTGGCAAGTCACAAGGATGATCTGGTCTGACAGTCCCCCAACAGGCCTAAACCAACGAGAATCTCTCGGTCAGATGGACTCAGGCCTGAGTCAAGAGCGCTGTCTCTGCCTCTCCTCCGCCATAGGATGACATTGTCACTGTGGTGCCCGCAAACCGATTTCCTCCCTCCCGCTCTCTCTCTCTGCCGCCCTCTCCCGCTCCCTCTCCCACTCCCTCTCCCTCTCCCTCTCTCCCTCTCCCGCTTCCCCCCTCTCTCTCTGAGGTACTGGACCCCAACCAATCGCTGGCTGCGGCTGTCAAGGTGGTGCTGACGTCCACGGCAAGAGAGAGGGAGAGGAGGAGTCAAGCCATTCAGGGAGCGGCCACGGCAATCTAGAGGGGGGCGACAGCTCAAACTGGTTACACAGTTTTGTCTGTCGCCCCCCTGTAGGAAATCTAGGAACCTGTCTGAAGGCATAAGAGAGAGGACGCGCGGGGTGGGGGGGGGGGGCACAGAGAGAGCGCCTGATGCACTCACACTTTCTGCCTGCTGCACTCACACCACACGCGCGCTTTCTGCCTGCTGCACTAACACCCCACTCATGCTTTCTGCCTGTTGCACTCACACCACACTCACGCTTGAGGCCTGTTGCAGTCACGCTTGAGGCCCGTTGCACTCACACCCCACTCATGCTTTCTGCCTGTTGCACGCTCACACCACACTCGCGCTTTCTACCTGTTGCACTCACACCACACTCGCGCTTTCTGCCTGCTGCACTAACACCCCACTCCTCTTGAGGCCTGTTGCACTCACGCTTGAGGCCTGTTGCACTCGCACCACACTCGCGCTTTCTGCCTGTTGCGTGCACTCATTCTGCCTGTTGCACTCACGCTTTCTGCCTGTGACAGCTCACCTCGTCTCGCTTCTGCACGTCCGTGCGGCGCTCGCGTGGCACTGCGGAAGAGGACAGCACACGCTCCAGATCCTCCTTCTGTTTCTTCAAGAACTCCTGGGTGTGGCGCATGAGTGTGTGTCGCTCCAACCATCGGCAAACCCCTCAGCACTCAAGACACCACGCACCAAAGACACACGCACGCGGGCAATAGACCCCCGCGCGCGCTCGCACCTCGCACACACCTCGCACGCACACCAAACAATGACACACAGAGAGAGAGAGACACACACACAGAGACACACAGACACCACAGCACACACACACACGGTGCACATCATGCTGTTTCTGCAATCCGAATTCAGACCAAGATCCTCATCTGAATAATTAAAGGACGGTCAAAAAATAGATTGTCGAATCGCCACGTCAAAAAATCTTGTGGGCATTGTCTAAATTTAGCTCGGACCTCGTCCGTTTATCAGATTGCAGAAACGTATTCGGCCGATTATCCATCATAGATCTGCCATGGTTCATGTGTACCTGTAACCTGTGCCTAAACCCTAAAACTGAGCCCGCAGCGCAAAACAAGAGGCCACACAGTTGCAGACCATGTGGTGGGTTTCAGTGGTGAGGTCAGTGCTGTGGGCGGAAGTGAGCATGCAGTGCATGGGGTGTGCGTGTGCGGGGTAGTGAGCGCGTGTCTTGATTGTGTGTGAGTGCGTGAACTCGAGTCGGTTTGATTGTGTGTGTGTGTGTGTGTGGTAGTGCCACCGTGCTGCCGTGGCAAAAGGACAGTGAGCCCTCAAGACACCACGCACTAAAGACACACACAAGCACGCAATACACCCGCGCGCGCGCGCGCACCTCGCACACACCTCGCACGAACACCAAACAATGACACACAGACACGCACAGACACACACACCACAGCACACAAACACACAAGCCACGAGCACAGCACACACTAACGCACACAGCCGGTCTCACTAGCACACACACACACACACACACACACACACACACACACACACACACACACAGATGGACAGGAGTGAAGCGAGGGAGTGAGAGGGATGGGGGGTGGGGGGACCAGGCGGATGCAACGCATGCCCTTTGAGCAGATGTTGTACTGCCAGTTGTCGGAATAGATATACCGATGGCACCGGAAATTGGTGGTGATGCTCGTGAGAGCACCAAATCGCGACCATGGAAGGGGGGTGGACTTGTGAGGGTCACACATGCATGCCTGCACCAGGTGGGGGGAGAGAGAGCTTTGGGCATGTTTTTCGTCACTCTCTGGCCTACTTCATGGCGATTGACAGCTCAACTTGGCTACACACTCCGAGGCACACCTGCTCTTCGACAGCAACAACGATTGGCTCGCCGCCTGATCGCTTTTCTTTCCCGGGGGCGCCAGCGAGCAACAATTTCTTTGCTTTGGCAGCCGCCTCAGCATCCAAAAGCACAGACACTTTACCGTCCGTATCCCACCCTGCGTTCGTTCAGTCTCCTGGGTGCTTGAATACTCTGTCTGTCTGTCTGTCTCCAGAAGCCTCCCTTAAGGGCTGCGTTTGGTCTGATTCCCCGACCGGCAAGAAAACTGGCCTAGGTTTTTGTCAGTTGCAAAAGTCTCCCCCCGCGCACACACAGCGAAATCCCACCAAACAGGAAGAGCCTCCTTCCGCAAAACAGACTATCGGTTGCTATATCATATGGTATTTTCCACTCTTGTGGAATCACGCGTCACACGTTGCACTGGGGCAACTCCATCCGCCACCGTTATGGCGATACTACCGCAAAACGTTGCTATTTCGGAGGACATTTTCCGCAACAAGAGTAACACAAAAATATCTCTGTAGCCATACCAGCGGGCACAAAAACGCCGTCCTTCTGCAGCACCGAGGCCACGTGAGTGAAGGGCGTGTTCTGTAGGTGCAGGGAATGGACCAGATAGTCCCACAGCAGCGCGCAGTTGTTCCCATTCGGCACCGATGTGTATATTAACGAGCCGCCGTCTGCCAGTGCGTGTGAGGTGGGCGGGGTCAAACCCACGAACCGCTGAACAGCCACAGATCTGGGAAGGGGGGGACGAAGCCAGAGAGATCTATGAGTACGACATACGTTCGATGCAAAAACGACGCAAGTCCTGCTGGATCACATCCCACTGAAGATCTTGCATCGCGTTGGTACGTTCCAGTGCTTCCATTTGATCGCTCTGTAGTTGGGATTTAACGAGACCACAACGGAGCGCTCACAAGACTGCGTTCAAGACGGCGGAGTACCTTGTTGCAAACCACAATGAACGGCACGCCCAAATTCACCCTGAGGACGCCGTCTGGGAGCGGCATATCCAACTGAGAGAAGCAAATCAGACCGACCTATCAGCAACCCGGGTGGCAACAACATACATCGTCCTCTGCAGGGATAGGGGTGGGCTGTGGCTCCGAGCCCTCCTCGACGGGCTTGGGCTCGGTGTAATGCATGTAGGCGCTCTCCTCTGGGATAGCGTCAGTGACACTGATAGAACGCAAGGCACTCTTACGTCGAGCACAGAGCTTTTTTGAAGCCTCGGGCCCAAGTTCCGCAAACACCTTTTTGGTGTGTTCTGACAAAATCTTCGACCATCTTGCAATTGTGTCGTGGATGGACCGTGGTTGGGAGAGGTCCACGACCAGTATGATGCAAGATCGTGCAATGGTATCTGCATTGATTGCGTGTGACAACAGCTCGCTGTCCGAAAAGCCTCCTTTCATGGCCCACAGGTTCACGCGAGTGACATCTGCGGATCGAGTTTGAGTCGAAATGCGGCCAATGGTCCAATACAGACCATCCGCGTCAACTTCATCCATCTGTACATCAACAAAAGCATAGTGCAGAGGTGCACACTGGGCAACGTTCAGCCGCTTGTTATGTAGGCGGGACCAGATCGCCTTCTTGCCAGCACCTTGGTCGCCTATGAAAGCTGTGAGACAACGACAAAGGCAGCTGATGGATAGTTCGTGAGACTCACCGATGATAAGAATTGTACAAGGCTCACGAGCAGTCCGCCGAAGCGACTCCCGAAGAAGGCGATCCCAGAGCTCTTCCTTCTCTGGCATTTCGCACTCGACCCCTGACAAGCCTGTCAATGTTGGCGCTACTCTATCGAACAAGCGCTAACTGCCTACCGCTCCATACGAGAACGTCTGCGTAGTGCGTGCGACACAGACTGGCTGCGAGTGTTTTTTCGTCACTGCGTTTTCAATGTCCCAACGGTTGGTCACGCGCCAGCTTCAAGCTCTCGCTCAAGCTGAGAGCACTCCTGTTGTGCCGAAGAAGGGCAAGAAGGCCAAATTGGCCAAGGCCTTGAAGCCGAAGAAAGAAAAAAAGCCGAAGGCCGTTCCCTGGAGAAAACGAGCGCTCCCCACTCCCACCACCAAAGAAGAAATGGTCGAGCACAATGTTGCCCTCCTCACTCAGTGGATCAAGCCGCAACTGCAAACACAGGCGGAGAGGGCTTTAGCGAATGCGACCAAGCGCAAACGAGGCGAGGCGTTGAAGGCCCCCGTGGAGATCAACGACGATTTCTCGGACTGATTCTCAGATTCTCCACCTGAATGGTCCACTTCCTTGCAGGCTCTGTGCATCAGACTAGAGAGCTCCTGGGGTGCTGAAAGGATGCTCGGAACCCCGCTCATCGCACCTTAGCATCGATTCAAAGATCATGCAAAATCTGGTGCTCAGTGACCACCAGAAACCCATTGATCACTGCCCGTTTTCAGTGCTTTGTCATATATTTTCTCGACGGTTACAAAGCCGCACTGATAGCGGAGGCGCGGCGCCAAGAAAATTGTAGTAAATCCGTCTTGACAAATTGTTGACTGTCACGTTCCCGCGAACAACACAGATATTCTATGGAGGGAAAAGCAGCACAATTTAGCTGGAACAAGTCCCACAGCCCACCAGACCGTGAGGTGGTTTGGTCAACACGCCTGAAATAGAAGGAACACGAGTCATGCCGGGGGTAGTACAATTTATGAGCACGAGTCATGCCAGCCCAAACCACAACACACGCAATCAACAAAACCAGTCAACGCGGTGGACTCGCAGGCATCCACCACGGTGTGTCAGTGTTGACTGTAGAGTCGTTACCATCTCTGCACCGACTGCATGGTGCCCAATTTCCTCGTTCAAGCGCAAGGAGGTCTTTCGAGTCGACGTGAGTTGCTTGTTCCTTATCAGTTGCAAAAGCACAGAAAGCGCACAAGTCCAAACGTCCGGGAGCAGCCCACCGAAAGGTCCTCCTCTCCGAGCCGTCCTGACTTGAGACGAGCTTGACCTGGTCTTGCTCCAACTCAAACGCGATACAGAGTCGCGGTTGCGGGAGCGCGCCTCTTGAGCCGTGTTTTCTGGTGACGAAGCCTATCTGACGAACATCAAATGCAGCCATAAATGCTTCTGAGTCCTTGGTAGTTGGGTTTACAGAGATCGGCGTCGCGCGATCGAGATCAGACTCCCTCGGTGGTACTTTTGCAGAACATTGCCCCTCAGGAGACAATCGTTTCTTGCTCGATGATAAAGCAGATTGAATCCCCGTTGAAACCGGACCAGGAGAACTTGGGTCGGTACGCAAGCAGGACGGGCGCACCGGTGCTAGAGGGCTCCCGTAGTTTCCGTTCCTGGGGGTCTGGACGTCGTCCCAGGAGAAAGATGATTCCTCTCCACAGAGAGGACGACTATTTCTTGAGTGAGAAAGCATATTGTTTGCCCAGAAACTCCAGCAGGCTCGAACTTGCGGTTCGGTGCGGAGGCAGCCCTTGATCAGGAGATGGCGATCAGCATCGACGGCCACTGTCGGTCAGATGAATCTGGCCCTTATCTGGTTGAGTCGAGATGAGGAAACCGGAGATTTCGTACATAGGGGCCCTATGTAGCAGCGAGGGTTTTTTCTCTGGGAAAAAGCGATCAGCGCTATCCGGCAGATGCTGGTGCACAAACCTCACATCAACGACCAAGACGAGTCTCAGCCACTACCAAAAGCGAGAGGCTGCGTTAAGCAAATTTCGGTGAACTTATGAGCAGCGGATCTGGTTCTGTGTTTGGAGAGGTCAGTGGAGAGCCAAGAAATGGCCAAAGCCGCGGCGAGCCTTCTGCTCGTTGTGCTTTTGGTGGGCACAATCTCTCTAATATTCAGCAAAGATCCTGCTGCTGTCTTGGTACAGAAGCCTGTTGCGGCTGCTCAAAGCACCGCTAGTTCTGTTTCTGCTGGTTCTGCTTCTGCTGGTTCTGCAGCGTCCATTCAAGGTTCTGGTCAAGGCTCTTCCTCGCATCATGTGTCTTCAGAATCCACAACTTCTTCTCATCCTAATGGTTGGTATTGGGCTGCGGCGTGCTTCGTGCTCACACTCTCGCAGCCAGTGAGAAAGCTCAGCTTCCAATGGCAATCACCGGGTGTCTCCTCGTTGGCCTTGTAGGCATGACAGCGGGAGCAATTGCCTTTTTGATAATGGCTCTTCGCACTGAAACCGAAACTTTGTTTCATCATCTGACGTTCATCGTGGCATCGATTTCAGCTGTGGCATACTACTCCATGTGGATGGGTGCGTGGCTCATGCGCTTGTTTCAGCTAACAAGATGCAGGTTTTGGTATTGAAGTGATTCCTGCCACTGCGCACCATGCGCCTCGATTTATCTTTTGGGCCCGTTACCTTGACTGGTTCTTCACCACTCCTTTAATCCTAATCTGCTTGGCGCTCCTCGCCCAGTCTACCCGAGGAACTGTTGTGTCGCTGGTTGGGTCGGATGCCCTCATGATTGTTTGTTGGGTGCGTTTTGGTGCCAGTGAATATATCTAACCAGCGAGCCACAGTACCTCGGTGGAGGGGCCTCCCCGGTGCAGAAGTACTCCTGGTGGTGTGCTGGCGTTCTATTCTTTCTGATCGTCTTGCACCAGTTGTTCGTGTGAGTTGTTCGCTTTAGATTGCCTTGCATCTGACTTCAGGCTCAGGCAAATCCAGCAAGCTAAGACCAGCCATGGTGCTTCTGGGGCAATGGTGTTACGTCACCTCACATACCTCACTGCGATTACTTGGTGCGCCACCAGTCCCACTCCCAACTGGCGTGCCCTGCCGATCTCCTCTCACCGACCCCCTCCAACTGACATGCCTGTGCTGATCTCCTATAACCGACATGCCCTGTCGATCTCCTCGCAAGGCATCGGATCGTCCACGAGATGACACCTAGCGCAGGTGTACCTACCCAACAGTGTGGTTGTTTGGTGACGACGGCCTGCACCTTCTCCCTCTGGCAGTGCAAGCCTCCCTGATCACTGTCGCCGATCTCATTTCTAAGGTGCCTAGTTGCTTCTGTGACCCTGTGTCACTGTGTGTTCGCACCCTGTGTGACCTGTGTCACGACCATTTGTGCGTTTGCATTCTCAACCTCACGGCTGCGGGGCCAGGTGGGCTTCGGCTTCTACCTCATCCTCCACAGGGAAGAAGTGCAACACCATTCTGGATATCAATTTGTTGACGGCCCGGCCAAGGTCCCAGGAGTCGTTTAAGTGGCCTTTTGCTTCGGTGGTGTGCGACCGCAATAAACTGACCGAAAAAGGATAAGGTGTCGCAACCTTGAGTTGTAAGATATCAATTTGTTGACGGCCCGGCAAGGTCCCAGGAGTCGTTTTAGTGGCCTTTTGATTCAGAGTGGTTTGCGACCGCAATAAACTGACCGAAAAAGGACAAGGTGTCACAACCTTGAGTTGTTTTGAGTTGGAAACACATCAGATGCCGCATAACCCACGTTTAATGGTGCCAGCAATATGTGAGTATTCACATACACAGCACTTCACGGGTCAACCCCGGGTCACTTTTTTTTGTTCAGTACACGCATGCTGAGATGCCATTGGATTAACCAGAAATGGCTCACTTGGCCTTGCCGCTCTTAGCTTCGCGCTGGGCGAGCAGTGACTGCCTGTGCGTCTCGCGGCCCCAGTTGACAATAAGGGTCTCACGGATCAGGAACAGCATGGTCACGATCTGCGCAATGGAGAAAAAGCACCAGATGCTGGCCTGCTCCATGATGTTCGGGGTAATGAAACTAGCCAGACCCGGGCCGAACAGGAAGAGGAACAGGCCCTGGATCATCATGCCCTTCTTCTCGTACAGAGCAAAGAAAGGTGCGAACATCAGGAAAGAGTGAATGCCGGCCCCGGGAATGTAGTAGGTGGGGTCGGACATGGGCACAGACCAGGCGAGGTGGTACTTGCCACGGAAAGTGCAAAGCTTCTCGCCGCGGAGCCACTCGGTCGACTTGTAGTCAGAGACATCCATTGTGTAGCCAATGCCGCCAACGGCAAGGAAGTACCGCAAGAAGAGCATGAAACCGCCAATCAAGCAAAGGCGCTTGATCACCACGTATTTGTCCAGGTACTTCTGGCTCTTGGTCTGCGAGGGGCAATGAGCTTCCTCCGACACGCAGGTGCAATCAGGCGCGATTTAGGCAACAGCAGAAGACAGCCAGTCAACGCACCAGGGAGGCGTTGATGACATGGCAGAAATACGGCTGGAGGCAGATGTGCAAGAAGCCCAAGATAGTCAAGAACTTGTTCATGAACTGGTCGCAGAGCGGGGACTTAAGGTCCTCAGCGATCACGAAGTACTGGATGTCAAAGGTGAGACTTGGAAGGAACACGGGAGGAACACAGGTGGGAACAGACCTGGAGTCCCTGGAGCAGCTCCATGGTGAAGAAGAAGAACACTCCGGAGGCAAGACCGGAGTTGTGGGTGCGGCTGTAGATCCACCAAGCAGCGAAGAGGCCGATGCCGGCAAAGCCGAATGACATTGGCTGATTGAAGCACATCGTTTCCTGTGTCCCAACTCGCTGCTCGGTGCTCGTGCTCTTGTTGCCTTGAGGAGGCCTTAAATCTTCACTCCGGCATGACTCGATAGATTGATTCCGCTGGTTAAATCCAAACAGTATCCGACTCCGTAGCAACTGAGCTCTGCAAAACGGCATCTCCTAATTGGAGAAAGGAGACCGCGTGACGGCCTGGCGTGACAAGCGCAAAGTCGCTCAATTTGTGGAACAAGTTAACGCACAGCCCAAATTTGACCCCGAAAACCCCGGAGATTTCAAACAACCCAATCAGGCCTCGCCGGTTAAATTACCTTGCGAGTTATCCCCTTATGCCCAAGCGATCAGAATCATCAGATCGAGGATATCATCCGTGTATGAACGAGAGCTCAAACGAAAATGGCGCTAAGCCCAGCAAGCGTGAAGCAGGAGCTCAGAGCTGCTTCGGTAGTGTGCTCTGCTCACGGTTTGGCTCATAGCGCAAAATGGTTCGATGCTGCGCTATTTCCCTACTAGTTACTTACTCTTCACAGGGCCGCCGAGCAGGCCGCCGGTCTTGGGCTTCAGGGTGTGGCGTCCACGACAATTTCAGTCGACGAACCAGGGCTTTCTGAAGAAGTGGTCGACTTGTTGTTCGTTGGCAAGTCGTACTTTGACGTGCGGGAGTACAGACGGGCTGCGCATTTGTTGCAGAACTGCACAGCCCGTCGCGCAGTGTTTTTGAGGGGTTACTCGCTCTTCCTGGTGAGGCGCAGATTAGACATGTGACCGCTTATGAGAGCCTCACATCATTGGCAGGCTGGCGAGAAACGCAAAGAGGACAAGGCTTTGGAGGTTGCTGGTGTGATTGTTTGCTGCCTTCGTCTGCGAAACAAGCTGATGTGTCAGCAGGGCCACTAGGGCAGGCAGACGTGCAAAACTCTGAGCTGGGGGAGCTCCGAAAAGAATTATCGAAAGCACATTCTGAAGGAACACTTGACGGCTTTGGGCTGTACTTGTGCGTATCAGGCACCCGCTCAAACCTGTGTTTATGCTCTTTCTCCCGCAGGTATGGAATGGTCCTGAAGGAACTGGGCATTGCAGCGCAAGCACGGACTGCACTTGCCGAGTCAGTGTGCAAATTCCCTTGTAATTGGAGTGCATGGCTTGATCTAGCGTCGCTCTGCGATAGCCTGGAATTGGTACGTGTCGGCTCTAAGAGGATTGTTCTCATTGGTCCCCCGCTGCAGGTGAGGAGCCTTACGCTCCCAGATCACTTCATGAATCGATTCTTCTCAGCTCATCTTGACCTTGAGCTCCAGCACAATAGGGATGCTTTGGAGAAGTATCGGTGAGTTATGCTCTTAAGACAATTGGCTCTGATCATCTGCGCAGGGTTCTGGAGAAGGTGTTTTCCTGCAGTAGCTACGTACAGGCCCAAATGGCAATCGGGAAGTACAACATGCGCGGTACGAGTTACTTTCATCTTTCGTTTGCATCTGCATGCCTGGATGTTTTTGTGCGTGGTCTTCTCTCGACACTTTCCTGGCCCAAACTGGGATGAGTATCCGTGTCTGGATGCCGTCGCGGATTGCCTAACCAACACTGGAACAGAGTTCAACGAGGCCCAGGAATCTTTGGAGCGGCTCTGCCGTCTTGATCCTCACAGACTCGATAACATGTAAGTTAACGCAGACTCTCCAGATAAAATCATCACAGATTCTTGATTCTCGGTCTCGAAAACATGCAAGTTCACACAGACCCTTTCGGGACTCGATCACATGCAAGGTAGCACAGACTCTGATCTTCACACATTCGATAGCATGCAAGTTGAGTTGACGCAGACTCGACATTCTGTAGTTGACTCTCTTTCAGGGACTTGTTCTCCAACATTCTCTATGTGAAAGAGCTGCGGCCGCAGCTGAGCTTCCTTGCTCACAACGCCATGCAAACCGACAAGTATCGACCTGAAACCTGCTGTGTGGTCGGTGCGTGCTTGAGTGTGTGGGTGGAGTCTCGCTTGTGCGTACGCGTGTGCTTGTGCTTGCCTTGTCGGTGCCAGTCGATGTTGTGGAGGGGGGGCAAAGAGTGTGCGCGGTGTGGGTGCGTCTTGAAAACCATCGAGGTCTTAGGACAAGGCCGTGTTGGACATGTTGGGGCTGGCTTGATGTTCGAGGCGCACACAACGTGTGGGGGGG
>QUTJ01031388.1:0-11335 GCA_003573635.1 Goniomonas avonlea | reverse complement strand
CATGCGGGGGTGTTGAGCTTTGTGGCATGCGGGTGCGTGGTGTCGGTGTCATGCCACACGGGTGCTTTGGAACTGAGACAACGACGAGCTGCGTAGGGGGACGGAAGGAGGCGGAAGGAGGCGGAAGGAGGTGGAGGGGGAGGAAGGGGGAGGAAGGAGGCGGAAGGAGGCGGAAGGAGGCGGAAAGGCGGAAGGAACCAGAGAAGGAACGGTGACCAGAGATTGACTCACTTGTTGTTATACGAGGTTTGAGCCTGGTAGTTGCTGGCGATCAGCTTCGAGTCGAAGCACATGCTCGCAGAAGTATATGCCTCCCCCCAGTAGGTTTGGCCCGAATCGTTAGCGGCATCGTTGCAAGCTCCGTTACTGTACGGCTGGACATACGGACAGTAGTCCATGGTGTCTGACCCACCGCCCATTTTAGGGTTGTTGGTGTAGTACTGGTAGTGAGTCGGCAGATTGGAGGAGTACGTAGACACAGTGCAAACACCCTTGGCACTGCAAATCGAGGGTGTTGGCATTGGTGCGTGCGTGCGTGCTCAATCGGCGTGGGCTTGTGGCTGGGAGGTCTGAAAGTGGAGAGCGAATAGTACAGGAACAGGAACACACGAGGGAGGGGAAGACAGGAGGCCCGGAAGGGGTGTGAGGTGAGCTGGGAGCCAGAGTGGAGGCATACCTTCGGTCAAAGGTGCACTGGGACCCCTGCGCTGTGCAATAATATGAGCTGGTCGCTGTCGGCGGGTTGCCGGCCGTCAAGCACGCTCCATTGAACATGCTGCACCCGCCGTTTTTGCCCCACTTCAACTCGGTGGCGGCATCGTAGTTGACCTAAGAGTACAATCAGACCCGGATATATACGACCGACACGCGGTGATATATGCCATGAGCAGAGGAAGTGACTGATACTGAGGGAATGACCTCTCACCATAACGGGCAGAGGGCAGAAAGAATCATACCTGGTACCAGCCACTGTCTTCAAACAAACCGAGAGTAACCTTGCTGTACACGTTGTCGAACGAACTCTGCACACCGTTCATGTAATCCGACTGCAGACAGTAAGTTAGTCGCCACAGCGGCGAAAACATCCACCCACCATCATGTTGCGCTGCTCCCAATGCGATCCTTGTGTCCCGGAACCACCACTGTCTTCAAGCTCCCCGCCGTTTGCTGAAGGGCAGTTGAAGTGGGCGGCCATCTCCCTCTTGACGGCGGGCGTCACGAGCTTTGCCACAGAGTGGCCACGCTCGGTCATGGTTGTCATCGTGGAGGTCGAAGCCTGGTAGCTGCCACTAACAATCGGAGGCTTCCCGTTTGATTCGCGTGGGGTTCGGGGGTTCCCGTCTGCATCCCTGTAAAACGCATAGAGCGACGATGAGAAGACCAGCATGTGGGACACCTGTGGCGAATGAGGACAAATTCTCCCAACTAGCTCAAACCCACCTCGTGGATGATCAGAGCAACGTCCTTGGCTTTGTCGGCAGCACTTGTCTGCACTCGGTTTGCGAGAGGGCAGATATTCATGTGACCAAAAATGGGCCTGCGACCAAGTTAACGACAATGGAATCTTGGTGTGCTCAGATGGGGGACCCCGGAAAAATCAACAATAGAAGAATCACACATTAGGTAACCTCCAACAGAAATTCGTCAAACCTGTCATTTTGATCCATTGAGCAGTGTCCAGCGTAAGCAAGAGTGCTGCCGCCGCAAGAACCTTGGCGTGCAGAAACGTACAAAACGGCGTCGGCGTTGGCAACTCCAGTGCCAGCAGGAAGGTCCCTGCATGCAATTTCAACTTGGAAAATCTGAATTTTCTAACAAGAAAGGCTGGGTGGCAGGAACACGATTCCTCACGTGCATGAGCTTGACGAACTACCGTCAGGGCACACTTTGTCAGCCGGGAGATGGTCGGCAGGAACTGGGTTCATGGCGCCACAGGTGGTTGTCGAAGGAGTTTCCGAGCAATACCCGTTGTTCACACCACTCATCCAGCGACGGCAGCTACGCTTTCCATAGAACAGATTCCCAGAAACAGGCACAACCTTGAGCGCGCTTGAGAACCACTGGAGGGTCGTTAGGGCCGTCCAGACGGAATGAAGGACTCACCGCAAAGGCCTGGGGCAGAATTTCGTTCTTGTAGTAGTTTTTTACTTCCGTTGACGCATCGCTGTCGAACATGGTGTAGTCCAACTTGATCCGAATCGGTGAAAACGATCGGGTCTTGACATGGTCATCCTCGCCTTCAGCGGTCTTGGAGCGGAGCTCCGCAAAGTCGAAGTCATAGTGGACATGACTACGAGCCGTCTCATGTTTTTCCATACTGTCATGCCCGCAGAATGAGCCGTGATCGGCAGACACCTGCAGGACCAGGAAAATCGTGCACAGAACGAGTACACGAGCCATGGATGTGTGTGGTTGGCACCGTGCTATCCGAGCCAAAACCCTCCGCCGAAACAGTGCGAGCGAAGACTTAGTAGCTGTTGCCAATAGAATAATTGTAAATTTCAAATAGATAATCTTGAGGTGATATTCCCTATTTATAGTATTTGTCTTTGATCAGCGATTGAGGAGTGGTTACTGTAACTGACGGGTAATAAAACTGCTGTGAGTAGAGCAAGTAAACGAAGAATATTCCCTGATCATGCTGCGACGGTGACCTTGACCAGCCCTAAGGCAGCAATCGCGGGGCTGCACCCCAACCCTCATTTCTATTTTGGGACTTGGGCCTCGACCCTCGCTGCTGTAGTCACAGTCAAAGTTGCGATAACTGGTAACGTCAACGCTAATTCCGATTCAATGGTGGACCTCGAAGGTGGGGGCCCAGATTCAGGCCGCAGGCAATGGAGCTTAAGAAAGATGATGTTTTTCTTCTTGGCGCTCCTCTGCCTGATTACTGGGACTGCTTTGGTTCGCATGGACTACCACCTCCAGGCACTAGAGTTAGCTCAACGGTCTGAGGCGTTGTCTGCTGCGCGGGACCGGGCCGCTGCTGCCACGAATGCAGCGAAGGAGTGGGTTCGGAGCCTGGAATTTCAGAACGCCACCAGCGTATTTCGGGGGCAGGTTGGGGCATTTTTGAGCGATCAGGAGCAGTACCTCAAACGTAGGTTCCAGTTGCGAGCTGTCGTAATAATCGAGATGTGCAGATGGTGCGAAGGCGCGGATGCGCGCAGCTCAGAGACTCAGCGACGAATGGGTCGCTTCTATTAGCCAGTTGATGAGTCCCTCGTCGCATGAAACTTTTGCGTCCGAGCGCGCTACCAACGCCGCAAAAGTCCATGTGTGCTTTGTCGTCCGTGCCTCTCTCAGGCACGCTTTCACTCGCGAATTAGAGACTATGCTTCTGAGTCTTCTGAGCCAAGATTACAGTGTAAGTTGATTCAGAAACTCCCAACGCTCAAAATTCCTCAGCGGTTCGATGTGTTTGTCCTGGACACAATGGCGGACTCGGCGCTGGCGGAGTCTTCGGAGCAGAGTCGAGCAGAATTACAAGTTTTGCTGCAACGTTTACAGGATATGCGGGTCCATCTGTCGCCTGTGGGGGCTGAGCCTGGCGACGATGATCTCGGCCTTGCCCAGGTACAGTCGCAACTACTGCAGCCGCACCTACCTAACCAGCGCAGACGGACCGCGAGTTGTCGCGGCTGCTCAATCTGTCGCGTAATGCGACAGTATGGGCGCGAAGCCCGCCCAACACTCTGCGGCCATCATCACCATGCACATATTTTGTGCTCACCGTTGGTGGTGCGGTGTACTTAAGAAGGTTCTTGTCTCGGGTGTATCCTCATCTCTCGGCGCAAGTACACGATGCAGTTGCGGTTGATTATATCAACACGCGGACCGGTGAGGCTTCTTGTGAAGATCACAGTTGCTATTTCTAATTCGGTGTCCTCGCCTTCTGCCGCTTATACCTAGACCTCCTGACTTTGGTTTTCAAGGGCAAGCCGAGTTACTTGCGGCTGACCCGGACCCTCCATTTGCGGACCTCGGGGCAATGGTGAGTGTGCGGTTTGTGTTCTACCAACCCGCACTTCAGAGCCCAAAAATTAACGTCGCGGCACAGCTCCTGCATCGCCGCCTCTTCGAAAGCCCAAATTCGTCTGGGCCTGCATCAAGAAGGTCGCAGTTACACTGGCAGCCAGGTGCCTCCGACACCGATGGAGGTCGTGATGAGGGCACTGCTGTTCTTCTTGGCGCCGCGGCCAATGCCACTGTGGCAGTCGTCCATGAACCACTTTTTGTGCGGCAATGACTGAAGGTCCAGTCACGTGTATTCTATAAATTTTGTATTCGTCTGGATAGTGTGAATATCGGAAGTCTGCTGGACCTCTACCGCCTGCAGACACAAGGCACGTCGAAACAAGTTGTGCACAAGCTGGGAGTAGCTGGCAGCATCCCACCATTTCGTGCCTGGCAAGGGCATGGTGACCGCAAGAAGCAGGTTGTACACATGGAAGTGCTGGGACCCTTCGTGGGACCCTGCTGGGCCAGCTGTCTTGGCTGCCTATCAAGAAAGTCCTGATGAGCGCGCTGCTGGCTCAGATCCGTACTGAATGTGTATGGCCCTGGATCGGGCAATTGGGCGCGGGGAGCAGAGTTTCTGAATGGTCGAGCAGTGGGAGCTTCACCACTCAGCTCTGCAATCTTTTGCTCCCAATATTCGACTTCCTGGATGATGCAGTTAGTGCAAATTCATCGAGACGTCATTTAAAACCTGGTCCTTCCCACGGTTTGGATTAGAATGCTCAAGAGATTCAATTGTATGCAATCTTCTTGCTACGTTCTCCATCACCAGGTTCGCCTGTGAATCGATTGTGAGTGGACGTCAACAGGACGATCCCTTACCTGCTGGGCAACGAGGGCCATACCCTGCATAGCCTCCAACTGAGCTCTTTTTTCCTGCAAAAAAGCCATGCCGTCATCGTCGTCCGCCTGCGGAGGTGTCACGCCACACCGAGGCAGCGGATGGGAGACCGACCATTTTTTCAAGTCCGCAACAGACTTTTGTAAGTTTGCCGGTCCGTTAACGTTCTATGTACTCTAGTCTACAGTCTCTATGTACTACAGTACTGTACAGACAGTACAGTACTGTAGTACTGTAGCTACTGTAGCTACTGTAGCTAGCTAGACACAGAGTCACCGCGCCACCGCGCCTCTGACTCACCTCAGCCTTGCTGTGCAACTGCGGACCTCTCCCAATGGAACTTGTGACTGGTGAAGAGAAATCTGCTGCTTTCGAGTCTTTTTTGCGGCGTCATTTACCCAAGTCGCTGTTCCTGCTCGGCGCATGGATGGCACATCGTTCTGATAGCAACGCCGCGGCCGTCAATGGCCACCCTATCAAGTTTTATTGCAACGCTGGGGATTTCATCCAAGTCGGGGTCTCCCTTCAAGAATACCGCGTTTCTTTATTTTCAGTGGCTACGAACGAAGACGCAGCTGCGTTGCTCCGTGACTGTCTTCCTTGGAGCACAGACACCCTGTTCCAGGTGCCGATCAGATTGTTTGATGTGGAGCAAGATTGTTGAATATCATTGCGCAGGCCATTGATGATTCCTCCTCGGCGGCCCTTGCACTTGCTGCACATAACGTCGGGCAGATCGACTCTGGCGACTACAGTCACGCATACATCCTTCAGGATCCCAGAACCCTTCCCGCTGACTTGGATCTCCCGCCAGATATGGAACTCTCACAGCTGCGGCCTGAGGATTCACGTCTGGTTGATAATCTTTGGACATACCAGAGTGCTACCAGTCACTGTCTCATTGAACACTTGATCAAGCACTTCCCAACTGCCTGTGTTCGGCAAGGCGGGGTTCCAGTTGCGTGGTGTCTCAGTATGCAGTATGGCGCGCTCGGCATGATGCATGTACTGAAGGATTATCGACGGCGTGGCCTTGGTCTGGCTGTGGCGGCATCGTTGGCCCGTGCCCTTTCTGCACGAGACTACCCTGTATTTTGTTACATCGATGTGGCCAATGCGGCCTCAAGAGCGCTCTACACGAAACTTGGTTTCGTCTCTTCCGAAATTCGAGTTGGCTGGCACATGTTAATGTGACTACTGGCTGTAGTAACAACGCATCGACAAAAACCTGGTCCATGCGTCAGAACACAATTTTATGCTTGGGCGAATTTTTTCTGTGGTCCAGTAAGATTTCTTCGTTGCAACCAGCTGATTGCATTCACATTCATCACCCTGCACCAGAAGAATCGCAAGACGACACTTCTTGTCGGCCCGGCACTTTTTAGTCGTAGCTTTCTCCCCCCAACGGGTCCGCACTACAGTTCAAAACGCAGCGATGCCAGTGATCGCGCGACCGAGGATGAGGGCGTGGATATCGTGAGTACCTTCGTAGGTGTTCACTGCCTCCAAGTTGAGCACATGTCGGATCACCTGGTACTCGTCCGACACGCCGTTGCCTGCATCCAATTGTCAGCAGCTTGACAGGTGGTTGGCCACTGGCAGCCAATCACGCCACCAGGTGGAAAATGTGGCAAATATGCCGAATCACCTGTGTCATGACGGGGGGCTGAGAGGGAGAGGGAGAGAGAGAGGGATGGAGGGCCGAGAGACATGCTTAAGCACTGTGTGTCCTCACCGGCTTGCGCAGTGTGGGAGCGGGGGGCAGGGACTGTGTGTCCTCACCGCTGCATACAATACGCACGCTGGCTTGCGCGCCGGGGGGGGAGGGACTGGGTGTCCTTGTGTAGTGATTACGCAGCGAGAATGATGGACATCCATCGGGGGGGGGGGACAACTCAAGTTGGCACACTTGCAAATTCGAGTCACTGAGAGAAAACGTGATCTTTAAGCTATTGCCCCCTTTAGCCTCACATTTCACGACCGTTGGTGGTGCAACCTCGGTTGCACCTGGTACATCTTGACTGTTGCCAGAGAGCAGGGGTGAGGATAATGGGTAAGGGCATACGAGCAGGGGTGACATGAGATATGAGGAGGAGGTTCAGGGACGAGGACAGGAGGAGGAGGACGAGGGATCGAAGATGATGGAGAGGCGAGAGAGAGAGAGGAGCTCGAGAGAGCCCCACAATGACGGATCATGCCGTCCACGTACCACCCAGCATATCGCGGGTCGTGCGGGCCATCTCCAGGGCCTTGCCGCAGTTGTTGCGCTTGATCAGGGACACCATCTCGGGGGCGGCGAGTCCTTGGTCCTTGAGGCGACCGACCTGCACCACCGATTAGACGTTGCCGATGAACTCGATCCTTTTTGTTGACATCTATCGGCATCTTGGACACCCGAGATGACCAAAGCCGTGGGTTGCACCACCACCACCACCACCACCACCACCGTCAAACTTGCAATGTGGTCTGGATTTTCTCAATGGCTTAGACGCCGTGTCGAAAATTCTCATTCCCCGACAATCAGATACATACCTGCAGTGCAGCCATCAAGCCAAGGTTGATCTCAGTGACCATGTCAGCCATTTTTCGCTGCACCAACTGCTTGCTGGCGAGCGGAACCCCGAATTGCTTACGCTCAAGAGTGTACTCACGAATCTGTAAGGAATGTCACAGCAAATCCCGAGACCTCCTAAACCTACTACAAATTGATCGGCAGCTCACCTTGGCCAAACAGAACTCGGCCGCACCGAGGACACCCCAAGCGATGCCATATCGTGCATTGTTAAGGCAGGAGAACGGGCCCTGGAAATCAAACGGTTTTAGAACAGTCAGTTCTTGATATATCATCCGGCAAGCACCTTCATGCCGTTGACATTGAGCTTGTTGCCCAAGGGCACCCTGACTTCATCCATAAGGATGTTTCCAGTATCAGAAGCACGCAGGGAAAACTTTCCTGCCCATCACTTCAGCCCACAGACTTTCGGATGACCACGCACCCTGATACTTCTGTGTCTCCAAGCCCTTCATGCCACGCTCGAGCACAAATCCTTGCACTCGGCCATCTTCCCTGGCCCACACAACAAAAACGTCAGCAATCGGCGAGTTTGTGATCCTGGAGGGAAATAGAGTGAGTGTGGAAAACCAGCGGAAGTAAATGCGTACCACGCCTTGGCACCGCTGATTACGTACTCGTTGCCGTCCTTCACAGCCTTAGTCACCATGCCCCCAGGGTCCGAGCCGTGATCTGGCTCCGTCAACCCAAAAGCACCAACCAGCTTACCCTGGGCTGTTGGTCGTTGTTATTAGCATCGAGTGAACAGCACAAACCGACCGAGCTCGGGGAGGAACTTGTCCTTCAGCTCGTCACTCGCGTACGCGTGAATGGGACCCATCACGAGCGATGACTGCACACTCATTGCTGACCGATAAGCACTGTCCACTCTGCGCGTTGTGATCAAGACGATTCGTGGAAACTGTCAAAGCGCACCGCTCGACCTCTCGGGCAATAAGGCCGTAAGCAACCGAGGAAACACCAGGGCAACCATACCCATTGATGGTCGATCCTAGCATTCCAAGCTCTCCCATCTCATTGAAAATCTCCCTGTCGAACCTCTCGTTTCGATGCGCCATTGTCACCCTGGGTTGCAGCTTCTCTTGGCAGTAATCATGAACTGAGTCACGGACGATCTGCTCCTCTGGAGTCAAAAGCTGCTCGAGCTGCAAACCATCGGTCCAGTCAAACCGAGGCAACGATGTGGAAAGTCCGCGATGAGCGCCTTTCAGGGAAGGGACCGTCCGCAAGACACGCGTCAGCATGTTCGCACCCTGGGCCGGAAAAACAGTTGGCAGTCGTATGTGTTATACTGTACACAGTGAGGAGGTGTCAAGCGAGTTGAAAGCTGGATAGACCAGGCCCTCTCCAAGTTTGGTGAGCGGGTCCTGCCCACAGGAACCAAGAATGCGCCACGGGTGGATTTTTGCGCTTATTGCGCTTTTTTCACTGGCGTGTATCGAGACTGAAGGTGCAGTTGAAGATGCTAGCCCCAACGACCCTTTGTGGGATGTTGAGGTTTGGTCTGAACCGTCTGACAACGAGGACGAGGACGAGGACGAGGATCTGAGCGTGACCACGGAAGAACGTCTGTGGCTTCAAGTATCCGATTCAGTTATTAACTTGAGTTACTCGCAGAGGACACTTCCTGCCATGCCAGGGGCGGTAGCTGTATGGCTCCTTCCTCGTGCGGAGGAAGCACCATCAGTGGTAAGGTTTGCAACAATGGTCACTGTTGCCAGTCACCGCACCTGTGCTGCATTGGGGCTGCAACTGTTTCCAACCTCCAAGTGTCCCGTGATGAGGAGCACGAGGTGGAGTCTGAGGAGCCAGACCTCTCTGGCTCGGATGAGCACGAGCCCACTCCCGAGTCTGAAGCAGACCACGAGGAGGAGGTCGAGGCCAAGATCGCTGAGGCAGAGCACAAGATCTCTGAGGCTGATGAAGCCAAGCAGGCCATGGAGGCTGCTGCTGCTGCTGCTCGCAAGGCTGGTGAGCGAACTCGCGATCAACAGCGAGAGGAGACCAAGCGCACCCTCGAAGCGACCCGCCATGACGGGAGCAAAGTCCGTGAGGCACAGCGGAAGAGGTGAACTTGCAAAACGAATCTGACCTTTGGGTTCACACCCGCGGCAGTGCGGCTCAGGTTCTTGAAGAGACTCAGGAGGCCGCCGCTAAGGCCGAGGAGACCGCTCGTGAGAACGGTCAGAAGCAGCGTAGTCTCGTCCGCAAGGTCGAGACCCGTAACGCTGATGACGCAAAGCAGTGCGTCTTCCATTGGTGGCGGGTGTTGTCCTTACACGTTCCAGGGAGGCACACGAAAACCGCAAGCAGATGCGGAGGGGGGAGGCCCGTGCTGAGGAGCTCTCTCAGAAGAACAAACATGCTGCTCGCCGTGAGACGGTGCGTCGTGTCGACATTCCATCCATCCTCTCCACCATTGTCGGTCAGTTCATGTTCCATTTTTTGAGGGTGCTAAATTTCTGACCCCATTGTTGATGTCTTTCTATCAGCGATCCCATCCCCATCGACTTGCTCTCCCAGCCAGGCCAGTTTCCGACAGCGCTCCGTTTGACAGCATCTTCGATGTTCATAGTGGATTGTCGAGTGCTCCTAGGCTCGTAACCCGGTGTGGAGTCTCGCAGAGGGGTCTCAGGACCTGCTGAGTGGAGTGGCCTGCGAGTGGAGAGACGGGGGAAGAAGCGCGGCCACAGATGCTTTCAGTCAGAGGCGAGGTTGCTGCCAACAGAGACAAACTACCAGGCAGCCAAAGAGCGAGAGTGTTGAGCGAATCCGCCGCACTGCTGACTCGGTTACAGGAGCGCGTCGTGGGCGAGCTCGACCAGGTCGCCAAGGCCAACGAGCGCGAGACGCAGCGCAAGTTTCAGCGCCGCCTAGCCAAGCGCCAGAAGAAGAAGACTGTGGAGGTTGAGGAGCTTCTCCGCCGCAAGTGCGCCGTTTGCTTTAGCATCCACAGTCCATCTCCTCCCTCTCGCTCTCCCTCAACTCTCCCCCTGCAGTATGTCTGTCCACTCTGTGCTCAAAATCAGCAAAATTGACACAAAACACTTCGGACCCCGAAACATTGTGAGGGTGGGAGGGTGTGAGGGAGCGAGAGGGAGCGAGCGAGAGGGAGCGAGCGAGAGGGAGCGAGAGAGACTGAGGGAGGGAGGGATGTGTCCTGCGCCAAATGCCTGCACACAGACTGCCCCTAGAAAGAAGCCAATGACACGGGGACACACAGGGGCACCTTTTGTAGGCGCCAGATGCCGACAACACAAAACGGGCAAACACGACTTGCCGACATATGGGCTCATATGCCGGACACAAAACGGACAAACACGAAACACGGACCTGCAGCCACTTCCCACCCACGGGAGAGTTATGGCAATCAATGCTCGAGTACTCGAGAAAGTGCGTGCGATGCGGGCCGTCTGGTTGCCTTTTGGGTCTGTGCTTAGAAGTAGATGGTGCCGGGAGGCTTCCCAGACGCCACACCAATTCTCCAACACGCAGAGACAGAGAGAGCAGAGATGTGAGAGAGAGTCCTGGCCCCTGCAGCGTGTCTCGATCAGACAACTCACCGCAGTCTCTCCCCCAATTCACCGACAGCGCAGGAACGAGCGCGAGCAAGAGCGTGCCCTGCGCCGCAGCGAGCGCCATGCTGCCGAGCGTGTGCGCGGTGACATGCGCGCAAATGCCGCGGCTGAGGAGGAGGACAAGAAGTTCCAGTCTGCCCGTGCCGCTTCTCGCCGCATGTACGAGCAGGAGGAGAAGAAGAAGGAGTTCAAGCGCCTGCAGAGCGAGGAGGAGCGCGACGCTAAGACCAAGGAGTTCCAGCAGCGCAACGCAGATAGCATTCAGGACCTCGTCCAGCGCGAGGCGAACCGTGACAAGGAGCGCCGCGCTCAGGTAGACACGTT
>QUTJ01031387.1:0-11332 GCA_003573635.1 Goniomonas avonlea | reverse complement strand
CCTCCCCCCTCCCTCCTCCCCCTCCCTCCCTCTGACATGCCGGGTGACATGTCTCACCCACCGCAGGCTGTACTGGTGTTTCTGGGTGAGAGGAAATTCGGACGGGGCGGCCAATCGTATGCTGAGTAAGTCCTAACTGAAAGATCAAATCTTAAATGTTTTGGGAGTATTCCCTTCGTGTCCGTCATTAGTATTCCCGTTGTGTCCTTTTCTTTTTCTATGTATTGTCTGGGTTAACTTGTGACACTTTGTTGACTTGTTTTCGCAGAATGGAGGCTCTCCTCGAGAGACGCTACATCGAGAGCGTCGACCCTCGCATCCCTGCTCCGGTAAGTCCGGAACCCATGACCACGCCCCCACACTCCTTGTTTCATCAACATTGGTGCCACATGGGACACTTGCGCTCGTTGTGATGCCAACCGATTTGTGAGCAGGTCAAGAAAGCAAAGAGAAGGCCACCAACGAAGTAGTTTGGTGGTTCTTTTTGGAACTGTTGTTGCAAGCAGAGATGGGATCGGCCGGTGCCTTCACGCAGACAAGCCAGGAAATGGACTTTGCAGAATCTAGGGCACCCCACGCACATTATCCATCGCTGTAATGACTATCAAGGCATTTTTGCCAACGCTGTATTTTCAATCACCAGGCAGATGTACATTCACACCACTGCCCGCTTGTCCCAGGGTTGTTCGGTATTTGCCGCAATATAATCCCTGGGTCTGTACTTGGTTTTGGACCAGCTCGCACGCTCTGAGAAATTTGTCATTCATGGGCTAGCAGAATCCAGTATCGGAAGGCTGCGAGACACAGAGAAGCCTTTTCAGAATCGTTTTGTTATTTGAGTAATGTAACGCAGGGTTCCAAAATAGTCGGCACATTAATTTTTGATGGCCAGAAGCTCTACATCAAACACCTGAAATAAAGTGAGGCTGAAACGTGGGACAAAGCATGCAATACCAGCGTGGCACCACCGGGGATCTTGGCACCGCTGCCGCTGTCCCCGTACCCGAGGCCAGAAGCTGGCAGGGGGGTCAAGAAGTTGAAAGGAGGGAACAACCGTCAAAGCACTCACGAATCGTAAGTCGGCGACGCTCACCAACGCACATACCCTAAAACCAACGTGAGTCCGAGACACATCCACCTTTCAACACACCTTCAAACCCTGGTCCCACCCTTTGATCACCATTCTGGAGGAAGCAATGAGCACCTCGAAGAGACATAAGATTCTCAAAACAACACCTACCCTTGGCCTAATGTGAAGTCAAAGGGAGAACCGCGTTTCACGGAGCTGTCGAACACCTTGCCATCCTTTCGCGTCCAGCCAGTGTACTGTGAAGAGTCGGTAAGGATCAGTGGGGTGCATGGAAAAAGAATCACGCACGTGCATGGAAAGAGAATCTCCCTTCGCGGCTTGCCGATCGCATTTTTCAGCACGCTTGAGCACCCCGATGCGACTGCCAAACAAGTCAACAACACACAATGAGGTGCGCAGATAAAACTCACAGTTTGTCATCTTTGTCCAGATTTCCCTTTGCGGGTTTGGCTTCGTCAGGGTCGGAGAAGGCAAAGCAGACAGACACCGAGATGGTGAGCGCAAGTGCGAGCGCGAGCACGAACTTCATTTTGGGCGACTTCCACGTCACCACCACAGAGAAAAAATTGGAATAAATTTGAATAGGTAAGTGGTTAACAAACACTCACGACGCTAACTCTGCGATAATGTCGAGATTTCACCTCAGCTCACCTGGCTCGGCACCTCGCCACGACCTCGGCAAGCACCGGCGTCATGTGAAGACGCCGTTTTCGTCAAGAGCGTGTGAGCTGGCCCAATCACAACTAACGACGACTCCGTCAATCCAACGCTCATTTTTCACCGTGACGGACTGTTCCAGCCAGACAATTTCTTTCAGAAATTGCTGGAGAGGCAATCAGACAACACGCAAGCGAGGCAAGAAAGCGTGAAAATGGCAAGAATTTGTATTTGATTCCCAGTTCTGACCAAAACCAAAACTGGACATAGAGTCGATTTTTGTTTTTAAGCCAACTGATCGGTCACAGAACTTAGGCGCTGGAGCTCCACCGGCGAAGCATGCAGCCCGATCAGTCTCAGATGGAATAATTTAGCGCTTCTTGAGAGCGCGGAAGTTGGTAGCCTCGTCGAATATTAACTGGCGAAGCTCCTCGACGGCGATGTCTGACTCCTCAAGGCGCTCAAAGTCCTTGAAGTCCAAAGGTGCTGCGCAAACCTTCTCATCAGCAGGGTCGTGGTGGTCCTCGAGATACGGGTGCTCCAATGCTTGAGCGGCGGAAATGCGGCGCTTGGGGTTGAACTGAAGCATCTTCTTCATCAAGTCCAAGGCCTGGGGGTGCGAGGAGCCGAACAGGGCGTTGAGGGACTTCTTAGAGTCCGGCTTGAGAGAGCGTGCAAATCGGGAAGCCTTCTCGTTGCCACTGACAACGGCAAGATCCTCGTCGGTGGGGGTGCCGAGGCAAGCGATGGTGATCTCGAGCTGGTGAACGTAGTCCTTACCCGGGAACAGGGGTCGTCGGGTGATCAATTCAGCCAAAATGCAACCAGCGGCCCACACGTCCATGCGGTCGTTGTACTCCTTGGAGCACATGATGAGCTCGGGTGCGCGATACCAGCGAGTGACGACGTATGTAGTCATCTGGGCCATTGCGTCGTCGGGCTTCATGCGGGCAAGACCCAAATCACAGATCATGAGATCACAGTCGCGGTTGACCAAAATGTTGTTGGGCTTCAGGTCGCGATGCAGGACACCCGCGCTGTGCATGTACTTCAAACCCTTCAACAGCTGATAGATGAAGGTCTGTGCAGAGACTGTGAGATTCAAGGTGGTCAAAAATAAAAACATACCTGGACGTGAGCCTCTGTGAGTGCCTGGGAGCTCTTGACAATCACGGACAAGTCAGCAGGCATGAACGGAGTCACAATGTAAATGGAGTCGAAGGTCTTGGCATCGGGGACCGGGGGCAGGATGTCGATGATGGACAAAATGTTCTCGTGGTCGAGAAGACGCAGCAACTTCATCTCGCGCAGAAGGCGCTTGGCTTCGACAGTGTCCTCATTAATCTTGACCTGCGCGAGCCCGGGTCAGCAGAGCCACAAATCGCGTGTGGGACCTACCTTCTTGATCGCAACTTCCTCTCCGGTCTCGGTGTTCTTGCAGCAGCAGACCACACCATAAGCGCCGTGTCCGACTGGGCGCACAGGCTCATAGGACTGCGGAACGTGGAAAGACTGGCCGGCAACATCGAAGGTTCGCAACATGGTTCTCGGCAAGTGAGCGCAGAACCCGGGGATAGAACTGTGAAACGCGTCACAAATTTATTCACTCCTCGTTCCCAGCCACACGCAATTCGGTGCCGGTTGGTTTGTGGTGAGTCAATTGGATTGCTGTTCGGAAACGAGAGGGAGTCGTCTCGTATGAAAAAATGTAATCACGTTGGTCGTAATGTCGTTTCCAAGAGGCAGTCATAGCCGGCCCCGAGATCCAAAAGCGAACGTTACAGATAAACGTTATCGAATTCACCGTGAATCAGTCCGCCCCCTCGGAGTTTCGGAGCCCGCGCCCACAGGGGGAAAGCGGGTGGAGCTGGTGAGATTGGGCTGTCGCTTCGGCAGGCAGCGAAATCGGCACGATCCAATCCCGAGCTGGAATTTGGAACCGCACGCCGACGCCCGACAAACCGTCGCGGGCGTGTCAGAGAGTCAAGAGACTACCGTGACAGTACGTGACAGTACGGGGCCTCTGACTGTTATGTTTCTCCGATCTTTGTCCCAGTACAGTCGAATGAACCTTTGAATGAACCTCTCGAACCCGAAGAGGATCCGAGAGGAGTTTCATGAGTTTTCGGGAAAAATTGTTGCAATTTCCGGTGTGTTGCAGGCTTGTTTCCCTTGAGCAGTTTGGTTACGTTGCCAACAGGCGCTGGCTGTATTGGTCTCGAGCTGGCGAAGCGATTCTTGTCTTATGGTTCAAAGCTTCGGGTGCTCGACATTGCAGAGCCAGGTTTGATTCAAGTACGCAAGGCAGGTGGTGCTACTGTCCGTGGAGACGTCACCAACAGGTGACGACGTTGCTGTTGTTTCCCGTCGGTGCTGTCTGATCTGATGTTTTAGCGAGTATGCTGCGAAATTGGTCGCAGGCGCGCAGGTGGTGATCCATACAGCTGCGATTATCAAAGATCATGGCGATCTCGACCAAATTCGTCGTGTGAATGTGGGTGGGGCGCAGACGCTCGCCGAGGCAGCTGTTGAGGCACACGCCCAAACCTTTGTGCTCTTCTCATCTGTCCTCGTTTACGGATTCGATTACCCGTCTCAAGTGCCCGAAACCGGGCCCCTGCGTGGTGAAAGCAACGCGTTGTGCCAAACCATGATTGAGGCGGAGGAAGCAGTGCTCAGTGTGACACGACACTCGTCTACGAGGGTCATTATTCTTCGGCCCGGGTAGGTGACGTAAGGTCGAGTCACCATTCACAAGCACCCAGGGATGTGTACTCCGCAGCCAGTGTCCCCTGGGTCCTGCGACCCCTGCAACTTCGGAAGGCGCTTGCAGGATCTCGTTTTGTGGTCCCAACCCGATGGGGGCGCTTCGGCGTGTGTAATCATGTCTATGTGGATAATCTTGTGGATGCGGCGGTGCTGGTGTTGAAGAAGCAGAACTCAGTCGCGACTGATCGAGAAGCGTTTAACGTCACTGATGGGGTAAGTGTCTCGCGAACGATAGCACCAGATCTCAACCGGTTTGGGAGACATGCCTGTTGCCTTGGCCGCAAACTCATATGTGTACAGGCGGAGACAACCTGGGGTGAATACTTTAAACTGTTAGATGTCGCAACGGGCGGGACCGGACTGATATGGGCAGTTCCTGGACTTTTGCTGCAAGCGTTTTTTGTTTTTTTTGGACTCGTGATCAGGTGGATGGTTGATGGCAAGACCGAACCACCGACCAAGGAGACAATCAAATTTTGGACCCGGCCACACACAGTCAGGTCCGTGAAGTCAATTCGCACTGCGCAAGCACTCAGGCGCATTTTAGTTTCTTCGCTCCGTGTTGCACCTGCCACACCAGGCCTTGTGACATTCTCTCGCACACACACACACACTTTCTTCTTTCTTTCTCGCTGTTGACGGTTCTGTGCATGGCAGCACCGCGAAGATCAAGAGACTGGGTTTTGTGCCGCGGGTTGGACTTGCAGAGGGAATGGAGCGAACGCGTTTGGACTTGAAACTTACGTGACAGTGGCTTGCATGACAGCCCGCTGTTTCCTAACCGTTTGGAACGAAATTTTGTTGCATTTTGGTGGACACCACCGTCTGCAATGAAAGGGGTTGCGTTGGCACTTGATCCAGTTCAGACCTAATCCGACCGTGAGGCTACAATATGCCGGTTTTCAGGTTTGTGGATGCAAAGTGGTTGCATGGCGTTCTCAGCGCGGGTGGCGAGCTTTTGAACACCCTCCGACACCCCAGGAAGTCAGAGTTTGGGGTCTGAAGTCAGAGTTTGGGGTCTCTCTCCTCCCCCCTCGGCAGCCTCAGATGAAACAGCAGAGAGTCAAGGTCATTCGAGGCGTCAGAGTGCGGGCACAGAGGAGAGGGCACGCTCTTGTCGCCGTCCTGGCCCCCCCGGGCCTCCCAGCCCCAACCTCGCTCTTCCGCACGCGCCTCCTCAAAATCTTCAGCGCCCCTAGGGCCAGGCACGAGGTCCGCGACCACACTGTCGTCCTCCTCGTCGCGGCTCGGCAGAAGTCGTTGATACTCTGGAGCTGAATCACAGGGTTGCGGAGGCGGGCCAAGTGGCGAATCAGGAGGCAGACGGGCAGGGGGGCGCCTGGGTGAGACGCTGCCGAGAATTCGTGCAAGAGGCGACGGCCGGCCCGGCGACGAGGGTTGCGGCTGCAGCGACGGTCCTGGTTGTTGCTGGGTCGGAGATGGGGCCCAGGGTGCTTGGAGCTGGGGCTGCGGTGATGTTGGTGCCACTGCGGCTGGTGGTGGTGGCGGCAAGGCAGGCGGGTGTGGACCGGCTGTCACGTCGGCTGCGTGCGGCACTGCAGCTGAACTGCGAACACTGTCGTGCTGATGCTGCAGGGCCGCTCGTGCCATGGACGAGCGTCGTGTCGGCGACTTGAGAAAGACTGTCGTCTCATCCTGAGCAGGTGGCGCCGCAAGAGGCGACACGGGTACTTCGGTGTGCCTGCGCGTCTCTCAGTCACCTCAAGTAAAGCCGGAGGCATGATCAAGCGCGTGTGTCGAATCTGCATCTCTGTCTCTCTCTCTCACACACACACGCTTGTCTCAAATTCAAAAGCCTCAAACTGTCTGTAAGAGACGCCGTGGCGCACCCCTCGTCGGGCGTTGGTGATGGAGGTGGGTGCCGAGGACCTTGACCAGCTGCGTTGGCTGCGCCGGTTGCGACCCGGGTGGCGCGCGGGGAGGACAAGGGGGGGGAGGGTGGTGGCAGGTCCGCAGTGCTCGCGGCTGATGGCCTTGATAGTCTTGCAAGGCGAGCCTGGGGGTTGCTCACAAGGTATGCACAAGGTTGCAGGGCTCACAAGGTGTGCACACGAAAAGCACAGGTGTGCTGAGGAGGAGACGAGAGAGATAGAGATGGCCGCGGCGGTGTGCTTGAAGGCACCGCGGGTGAGCGCAGCTCCGGATGGGAGGTGCAGGCCCTCGCAAGGCTCTGGATTGACACTTTGGCCAAAAGTACAAACTTGAAGGAATGGCGGAACCCAAGTATCTGATGCACTGATGCGTGCCTTTTCTTGTTGGCCCGCATTTTGCACGAGTATTGATTGAGCATGCGGAAGCAGCGCACCTGCAAATCTGCGACTGTCAGCCTCAGCGCGGTCGCTTCTTCCTCCGCCTTGCACGCGCGCGTCTCAGCCCGGACACGCTGCACATGCTCTTCTTGAACTTTCTGTGGGTAGCGAGTATGAGTGTTCTTGGTGCGCGCGGCCGGGAGAGGGATGGCGAGACAACGAGAGGCGGAAAAATGGCATCCAAGTGAGAGCTCTGGAGGGGAAGCTTCCCTGGTTGGTGGTCCTAGGACAGAGTTCAAGACGGTTCCTGCAGCATGCACAGCTAAAGGACATTTCATCAGGCAGGCAGGCACGCACGCACACCGTGCCGGAGTCTGTGAGGAGACGAGACACGAGAGTCACTTCATCCTGTGAGGAGACGAGACACGAGAGTCACTTCGTCTTCTGCACGCACACCTTGCCGGAGTCTGTGAGGAGACGAGACACGAGAGTCACTTCGTCTTCTGCTGCCTTGAGCTGCGCGTGATGTTATCGCGTGAAGTTATCGGAGGCCCCAGGTTTCGTCGGCGCGACCCCATGAAACAATCAACCTACCTTGTGCTCCAGTTGTGCCGCTGTGGAGTCCGGAGACGCTCGGCCTGGAACGGGTGGGTGATGAGTGGCACGCGAGGTGTGAGGCACCGCCAGGAGGGTGACACGCGAGGTGTGAGGCACCGCCGGGAGGGTCGAGGTGTGAGGCACCGCCAGGAGGGTGACACGCGAGGTGTGAGGCACCGCCGGGAGGGTGACACGCGAGGTGTGAGGCACCGCCGGGAGGGTGACACGCGAGGTGTGAGGCACCGCCGGGAGGGTGACACGTGCGTAATATGTGCACGACAGGTTCACGGGCCCAAGTGGTTTGATGCGTGTGCCGATTGTTTTGCGTTCTGGTTGGCAGCGACAGTGCAGCAACGATGTTGACAGAGCGAATACAAGCGAAAGCAAGCAATGCTGATCGCTGAGTGGGGTGTCATGATGGATGGCAGTTGCTGCGCACCAGAGGCAGCCACCCAGACGTTGAGTGGCGGTGGGGGTGATTTCCCTCGCAGCTGCAAGGACATGCCGTCAGGCTGCAAGCACAGTCCGTCAGCGTGTAGGACACTCCGTCAGCGTGTAGGACACTCCGTCAGGGTGCAAGCACACTCCGTCAGGGTGCAAGCACACTCCGTCAGGGTGCAAGCACACTCCGTCAGGGTGCAAGCACACTCCGTCAGGGTGCAAGCCCACTCCGTCAAGGCCCAGCAGGTCACAGACTTGTGTTGACATTAGCCATGAGGTGGTTGGCCATCCCATTCTTAGGGGCAAGAATCAAAAGAGGAGCGAAGTACGTTTGTGAACAATTGGGTTGCTGCACCTGGCGAAACGCCTGCGAAGTGGACTGGATGTCACAGTCAGAGTTGAGGGCCGGCACTGGTGATGGTTCGCGACACTGCTGCAAGCTCGCCTGTACTTGCGGCACAGTGACGAACCCTGTTGGCGGCGACAGAGACCGTGGCGGGGCATCGAGTCCTGCAGAAGGTCAGATAATATGTCGGATAACATGCACAAGTTAGAATGTCAGATAACATGCATGCTGTCTGACATTCTAGTGCCTACCTCCTGTCGCTGGTCTATATGTCAGGCGCCGGTATGTGTTGGCCGGTATGGATCGGAACCGATTGATGAGAAATATCTATCAACTGGCACGTGTGGCATAATCGTTGATTAGGCTGGTTCCGGTTTGATTACGGCTGGTACACAAGTATGCACTCAGAACCTGGCCTGTCCTGAGCAGCTGTCCAAAACCCGTCCCTGTCCGCAACTCGAGTGCAGGTTGTGTTGTTGCCTCCCTTCAGGGTTTGTTCGCCCCCACGCATCCTCGTGACAGGACGACGCGCCCCCTCTCACATATGCAATACGAGGACGCGAGCCGACAGTGTGCACTGACCTCTCAGAGGGGAGGAGCCCCCCAGAGGGGAGGAGCCTCTGAGGCTGCGGTCCGCAGCGGCAGGGCCGGGGCCCGGAGGCTGCGCTCCAATGCGCTTGGCATCAGCGCGCACGAGGCCCCACAGTGTCTTGCCTGCAGAAAACGGGAGAGGGGTCTGGGCAGAACAAGCGGTCGACGGAGTCTCGACGCGGTCACGTGTCACGGCTGTGAACACTGTTTGGCACAGCTCCGTCGTGCGCTCCAGAACCTGAGGCGAAGTGTCAGAGCGGTCAGTGACAGAGGAGGGGCGCAGGAGTGTGGGAGTCGTCAGTGAGACGGAGGCATGAGGGGGGGGGGGGAGGTACAATCCCTGACTTGAGGGTGAAGGGTGAAAACAGGTCAGGGGGAGAGGGGTGGAGTCACAAGACCGCATCATCTCCAACCACACTTCGAAAAACTATTGGACATGGTATTGTGAAGAGGAAACGCGGTAACAAGCACAACAATACTCCTCTGGTGGCTGACCTTCTGGACCTCTTTGCGGGCAGCAATTTGCTGTGTGTTGTGGCCGCGCTGGGGGCCCCGCCAGCCATCCTGGAAATATGACTCCTTTGACCCGCCACCGTCGCCCTCCAGTTGGCTGTTGCGCCTGCGGGTTGTCGTCGGCTGACGGCAGCGTGGCAACGCCGCGAGAGTCCTGGCACGCGAAAACGCTCAAGGAATGCTGCCTATGTGCCTGAGTACTTGGGGCAAGTAGGAGCCTCGTTGAGACGGCTACGCTGGCACACGAGACCTTCGTAAGGTTGCACCCAGGTGGGTACATAAGCTTGCACGGCCATAAAGTTGCACGGCCATAAGGTTGCACGGCCATAAGGTTGCACTCAGGTGGGTACGACCGTAAGGTTGCACGCCAAGGTTGCACTCACGTGTATGACCATAAGGTTGCACTCACGTGTATGACCATAAGGTTGCACTCACGTGTATGACCATAAGGTTGCACTCACGTGTATGACCATTCGCCGCGGTCTCGCATCACGCTGATGAAGCGGTCCAAGGCGCCTTTCTCAAAGTCACCCAAACGCTGCAAAACGACATGTTACTCTGGAATGTGTTTCGCAAGTAAATCGCAACAGTTACTCTGGAATGTGTTTCGCAAGTAAATCGCAAGCAGCCCGCACATTCGGACCGAAATACTCTTCAAAGTCTGCAACTGTTTCGTAAATCACTTATTGTCCGCTTTCTTTCGGTCGCCTCTCTGCCGTTCTCTTGCCTCAGTCCAGTAGAAGACATGGAGTGGACAGTGTCCGGATTTGCAAGGGACACCCGTCTGAGTGGTGCATAGGTGAAAAGCATCATCGATGGCATGCCTGGGTTTCCCAGCGGGAAAATGCTTGATCCTCGTTGATGCTGCGCGCGAGGGATACCAAGCGCCGCAGCAAGGCCGACGTGCCGGGCAGGTCACGCTGCTGCTCACAAAGCTGCTGGAACTCTGGGAGAGAGAGTTCCTGTTGAAAAGGTCACGGAGGCACCGAGGCGGCCGAGCAAGTAGTTTACAACGCATCGTCTCTGCGCTAAATCTGGCATGAAACTGGAAAACAGTGAAAAATGTGGGGTTGTGCGAATGGTGAGGAAGAGAGAGGCGAGGCGGGGCATGGTTGGGCCAGGAGACGCACGTGGACACGGCCCACAGGAAAGAACAACTCGCCGAGCAGCCATTGCTCTCGCACGTCGAGTTGCTCGCGAACATGCTGTCAGGGCAATGGTTATCGCCGAGTGCAGATTCACGGACCTCTCCTTCGCAGACAAGAGTGGCGGACAATACAGTCACAAGTGTTGCGGCAGGCGAGAGAATGTCGTGACGGCCATGAGAAATATGAAACGCACTGTGAGCGCCAGAGGTCGCACTCGGCCAACGCGAGTGCGGTCCAAGAGTGCAAACACCTCGTTCACAGTCGCAGCAAATTCGTCGGGGCTCTGCTCCTTGTGTGCCGCGCTGTTGCTGCCCCACAGTCTTGCCGCTGTTGGCACAAATAAACGTAAGCAGCCATAGGGCTTCATGAACACTGCGTATCTGTGGGGCGCCTGACCTGAAAACGCTCGCACCACGTTGTGGGTGTGGTTGGGGGACAGGTGAGTGCAGTTGGGCCAAGGAGCAGCGGCAGGCGGAGGCACGCCGCCGCCGTCGTCGTCGTCCAGGAGGAGAGACTGCAGGCCGCGGGTTACTCTGTCTCCTTCGATAGCCCACAGCGACGCAGCTCACAGACTCCAGTGTCTCGATTGTGTTGTGACTCGTTACTCATGATGCGGAAACGAGTTTTCATACTGCCAACGCAGCTGCAGCCGTCGCTGCTATCGGTGCACGAGTGGAGTGGTTGCGCAGCAAACGGGGAGCTCGTGCAAAAGTGTGCCAAGTTTGTCACCCTGGTTCGTTGGGGCACGCGAGTCTGCAATTCCACGTCCATTTGCTCATGGTAACGTTCGCTCCGGTGCGAGCTGATGTGGAACCGAGCGTGCGCCCACAGCCACAGGCAGACCTGCAAGATCGATGTCAGAGATCGCCTACAGCCCTCTGATCTATATATGTCTCACACTAGCGCTGCA
>QUTJ01031386.1:0-11275 GCA_003573635.1 Goniomonas avonlea | reverse complement strand
GAGGGAGGGAGAGAGATGGATGGATGGAGGGAGACCACATAGAGTGGGAAGGGGTGCGAGAGAGGAGGGAAGAAGGAACATCGGAGTGGCGGCACATGTCGTCTGCCTGAGAGAGGTGTCTGCCTGGAGCCAACGAAGGTTCGATAGAGTGCTCGCAATCACAAGAACGGGGGAGTGCACGTATGGGCCGATCGGAAAGCAATCCACTGATTTATATCCAGCGAACACAAAATTCCAAGAGGAGCGGTCAACCCGCAACACAGCCTCGTCGACTGCCTGCAAAAACTCTCAGTCCTGCACCACCCCTACCAAACCGATCCGACTACGTTCAGAAACTTGCAGAGATCAGTATTTCGATATTAAGTCGCCAGCTTGACCGTCCCCTGCCAGGCGTAAACAATGGTTGAAGTCCACTGTCAGAAGCAAACCAAACCATGACAAAAGTAGATTGCCCAAAACACTCAACAGAGGGAGTATCTCAGGGTTCAAGCCCAGGTGCGCGAACACCGGCTCGAAAACACTCTAGCGACAGATCACACACATGCTTGTAAGCGAGAGCAAACCAGTCAAGGGGTCTCGTGGAGCGCCCAGAGATTGCGTACCATGTTGAAAGAGAGATCGTCAACCACTTAGGGCGGCGTGGGCACGGACGTGTCTTTGATAATGTTGGGCTTCCAGTCAGGTCGCACAAACTCCTCAAACCACTTGGCGTAATCCGCGTAACGGGCAGTCATCTGTTTGAAAGCTGTCAAAATTGGTTGCCTTGTCTTGCTGAAACGGTTGCCAAGCGTGTTGCTCCAGGGCGGTGGTGTGTAGCTAAGCATCGATCCATCTCTATAATCATGAAGAGTATTATTGCCCGTCCAGCATACCTGGAAGTTCCACTTGTCGCGGACCTGCCGCACCAGGTTGAGGTCAAGCTCGGCAACGAGAAGCCCATCCCGCTCGCGGCCGAGGGACGGCGAGCGAGACGCGTCCGGAGCGGCAACGTATGACGAACCATAGAAAGGACCAAAGCGGGTGTGCTCCGGCTTACCATCGCCTGAGAGCGAGTGAGATACCGGTAATGGCACATAATTGGAAAACAGGACTGGCGCAAAAATGGGCTGGACAGAGCTGTAATGGCTCAACAGAACACACCTGAAGTCCAGGCGTTGGGGAATTCTTCAGTTCCAACCCGGTTGATATTAGCCGTGTAGTACGTGTTGGCAATTGAAGCGTTGCGTCCCTCGATGGACCACAGAGGCTCACTCAGAGAGCCAATCTGGTGAGTTTTGATGAGTTTTGATGACACTTGATCAAATGACCTACAGTGGCCGAGGGGTTAAACACAATTTCTGCGCCATTGAGGCCAAAGAACATCCAGTTGAGTGGGTGGTGGCGGCCGTAGCAAATGTTGATGGCGATCCGGCCGAACTGGGTCTCGAACACGGGATGCCCGGTGTCGCCCTGTTTCAATCTTTAGTGGTCACAAGCAAAAGAGGTGCCACACCTCCATGTAGTAGGTGGATTCGTTGAAATCGCCAGTCCGGGGGATGTGGTTCTTGCGGTGCTTGCCGATGATCTCTCCAGAGTTGGAGATGACCACAGCCGTGTTGTGCAGAGTATCACCCTTGATTTCGTCACGCTCCAGGATCGGAGCGATGATCACCATGTTGTGCTTCTTCGCCATCTCAGAGACAAAACGGATGCTCCGAGACTTCATATCTACAGGCTCCGCAAACTCACACCAGGGCTGCTTCTCGCGCGTGCAGAAGAAAAAGGGGCAAGTCCAGGCCTCCTACGAACCAATGTCACCACCAGAAAAGATATATATAAGGGCTAGCGGTACACCTGAAGACAAGCAATATTGACACCGGCAGCTCCGGCAGCATCCAGCATCACCCTGACAGAGTCCTCGATCGCCTTTGTGGAAACGTGTCACAAACGAAGCAGAATGGCTACTCAACCTGGTACTGCTCATCAATCGGTGCAGTCGTGGGCTTCACAATAGTGTTCTGAATAAGTCCGATGCGAACCATCCGAGCAGGGCGGCGCTGCTCCGCAGGGCAAGCGAACTTGTAACCAGCGAGTTCAAAGTTTTTCTGAGTTTCGGAGTCAGGATGGAACCACAAAACCGGCAAGAGACCTCAGCGGAGAGACTGGTAGCAGCAGGGGGAAGAGGAAGATCTCGTGGGCGCCCTCCATACAAGAGCCGCTCCAACTCGACCCGATCTTCGCTCCCTGCGGGGATGTACTTGTCCAAAAGCGCCTCCATGCTACGGAAATTCGGAGAGAGGTCATTTGTCAAGGCCATATGTGTGGTATCGAAGATAGCTAATGGCGGTGGAAATGGTTGAATTTTTTTGAGTTCATTTCAGCTCGAGAATGGATGCTCATTTGGTACAAAAAAACATTGCCGATGTAGGAGAAGAGCTGTCACAACCAGAGCTTGGGCTTGTTACGAAGCATGGGGTTTTCATTATTCAGCAAGAGCTGGAATGGCAGCTCCATCACTCGAACGACAAGAAAGACAAATGGGAAACCATTAGAAAACAATTGAAAGCCAAGTTTAATGACAAGGCTTCTCGCACTATTGCAATTGGCGGGCTTGAGATTAAAACTTGGTTCCAAGGGCAGCTTCGTGGTTCAAAAACGTATCGGTCTGCTGCCGCGGCTCACGCATTGCGAGCGGACCCCGTCAGAACCAGGAGGAAAAAAATCGTAATCCAGCCCGAGCGAGGATTTTCTCAGTCATTCGGCCCAAAGATTCGTCGCCCGGTACAAGGCAAACCGGGGCAGCAAGGAGACCTATGGGAGCGGCCCCAAACCACCGAAAAAGTTTCTACCATGCAACGCCGTGAGACCGATATATCCCGCCTGAGCACGTCTGACCTTGTTAACAGCCCCACCTGTCGAAGAAGTGCCTTCCAAAGATCCTCCTCGACACCTTAACAAATGTCTGGAAAACCTGGAGTGGAGCCCGACCTATTGGGACCGTCGCCGAGAGATCCGGTAAGCCAGTTGTGTCCTTGCTTCACTGAATGACAATGTTATCGCAGGGGCTTGCGGCCCGCTCCGTTTGAGTGGCCAGCGATGGATAACAATGGCAGTATTACTGAGGTGAGTCATGCTGAGTAACAAGAACGAGCACGAGACTAATTCCATTCGTTCAGGTGATGGCTCAGGAAACGTGCTTGCTCTGCCCGTCAATGCGAGCCGACACCGCCCCTGACACCATCAAACCTCAACGACGGGGACTCGAGCACAACTTTGGTTTGAATCCGTACTTGCTTGCTGATGGGGGCCCTATGTTCGGGGTCCTGGGTTATCGGAACACAAAGCCGACCACCCGCAAACCGCCACCACGGTATCTGGAACGAGCGAACACCGAATAATGAAAAAATGCGGAAGTGTCGCTGGTGCAATTCCTCCAAGAACTGGATGCCGAATGAGATGGTCAAGTTGATGTGCGCGTTTGGCAAAGAAATCTGAGCGAAAAGCAATGCCAGTGTACTTGCGAACGTGGATGTTTGTTCAGGACTAGCACCATGGCCGACAACTCGCAGGCGAACTTCGACACAGAAATGTGGTTGCATCGCTGGCTTAAGGAGCTGTCAAGTCAACTTCATCCAGCGACAACCCTGCCGAAATAATTAACAACTGCCTAAAAAAATTTGTCACGTGAATAGGTGGGAGCAAGGGAAACGCGCGAGCAATTAGGAGTGAGAAATGCATTATGCCGAGAGAGTAGAGATGGATCATTATGAGCCTGGCATGGATACAGGAGCCCATGTCAAAAGAGGTGTGACTCGGCGGCACACCTTCAACCGCAGGGTCCCCAGGAATCGGTTTGGCTTGCGCTGGGGTCCAACCCGAAGCTACCACGGGCTCAGTGGTTGCAGGCGATCGCCTGGATCAGATGTCAATTACTGAAGTCAATAAAAATGGGAGCACCTGGGCGATGGGGGGTCAGAAAGGTCCACCAGCAGTTCCACGCCTTTCTCCTTGGGTTTTGGTTTGTCCACTTTCGCTGCCTTCACTCTGGCAGGAGCCGCTGCTGGAGCCTCAGCAGGAGCCGCTGCTGGAGCCTCGGCAGGAGCCGCTGCTGGAGCCTCGGCAGGAGCCGCCGCTGGAGCCTTTGCCTTTGACAACTCAGGAGAGTTATCTGCGTGCTCAGGTTCGTCCGGTGGTGTGGGGTAGGCCTTTGCTGGCAGTGGACCTCCACCTCCAGCTGGTGGAGCCGTGCTCGGTGCCGGGCAACACGGAAGCACCTTTCTGCATTGTGGACACATGACTTGGGTACAACCTGGTGGGACCTGGAAACGCATGCTGCACTCGCACTGAAGGATTGCTGCAGCTGGATGGTCAACTGTCAACCACTGCGAGGAGACACTCACATGGGCGCGACCAAGCCGAGAAGTCACTGAGGGCACCACAGACAGCACATTTGATCACTGTTGAACCAGCAGGAAACGACATCGTTGTCCTGCAACCAGAACACATTCCCATCATCTAGAGCGTAGGGTGAGATCGGCAGTACACATGTTGAAATACAGTCTCACAGTTCCAGGAGCAGGTGGCAATCGCAACATAGCTTGCGTCAGGTGTGGGGGCAAATGAGTGGGCCCCACTTTTATGTTCATGGCAGCCCGACAACTTGGACACTTGGTGGGCCCTTCCACCAACGGAACCGTCACCGTCCGCCTGCAACTCCCACAAGGAATAGAGAGTGTGGTTGCGTTTCCAGCCGGAGAAGGCTGTTGAGGCTGTTGAGGCTGTTGAGGCTGTTGTGAAACTGGATATGCTGGGGTGCTCCGAGTCGGGGAAGAAGCGTCTGCCTCCTCCTGCAGAACAGTGTAGCCATGCCTCTCTGCCATTTGGTTTCTGATTTTCTGGGTCTCTGGACCAGTCAGAGAAAAGAACCAAGTTTGATCACTTATGAAGGGCGGGAAATCTTGTTAGCAGTCTGATGAAAAGTAGTATAACTTGTTATTATACCGGTAGCAGTCTATCCATTTCCGGCGGTTCGTGCCCCAAATCTCCTTCGGTCACAGGGTGGAGTCAGTCTGCGAGGCAGAACGACACACAGACAAATCTGTGTGTCGAAATCTGTAGGGATGGATCAGATTTCGGCATTATTGAGGCCACCAGTGAAGAACACTCCGTTCATCGCGGACCGGGAGAGCATCGTGGACTGGGGTCGTTTCAAGGAGGAGAAGCTCCAAAAATTTCGTTTTGAACCCACAACATTGTGGTTCTCAGCAAATCGTCTATTCCCCTGGTTGAAGATCGAAAGAGAAGTGGACTATTGGTGGTTTCACCTTTTCGGGAGCTGTTCGTTATGTATTCTGGCTGCAGCGCTCCTGTGTTGGTGGGAGGAGATCGCGTATGTTGACTCATTGTTTACTTGTGTCTCAGCATTTTGTGTCACGGGTTTGTCCACAGTCAACATTGCGCATTGGAGCTGGCAATCACAAGTTGTTGTCTGGTTTCTCTGTTCGATTGGGGGGTCATACGTTGGAAGCGTCACTTTGGTCGCCATGCGATATGCCCACGTTGCAAGAACTCTTCGGAGTCTGGGCTCCGATAACGGCCCCTTGAAGGAGAGTTACGCTTGGCAAAAGGCATGCATCAAGTGCCTTCTTTGGGTCCTTTTGGGAACTTACGCCACTGTCGTTCTCTCCGTGGTTTTGAGTGTTGGCGCGTATCTGGCACTCAATACCGACCTCGAGAACCCTTGGTGGTGGGCTCTGTTTCACACCAGCTCTGCGTTCGCTAACGCTGGGTTTTCACTTAGTGTGAACAATCTTGTTGATACTGGTGTGGAATGGGGTGTGTTACTTCCCCTGGGATTGTGTGCCACAATTGGTGGCACGTTCACCCCAATCATGCTTCGTGTCGTTTTGTGCGGACTTCGCCGCGTAGACCGCTCTTCAGAGACAACCCCTCGCTCTTCCCGGAATAAGTTCGTGAATATTTTGAACGTATGCCACGTGTACTGTTACTCCCTTTTCAGCAAAGCGCTTACCGAGGTTTTGGCGCTATATTCCCTCTCCATGTTTACTCTCGCGTTCGTCTTCGTGATCGGAAACGAATGGAACTCGCCAGTTCTACAAGGTGGGTGCGAGCTCTTTTTCGTGCGATTTTTGAGTTTGGTCCTGATGACTCGGTCGGGAAAGTCCATCTGGGAGAATGTCTTTGAGGAACCCGACTCACTCTACGCAGGCTTGCGCACTGACCAGAAGCTGCTTGCTGTGTGGTTCACTATTGTGTGCTCACGCCACGCCGGATTCAACTGTATCATTCTGGCAGACATGAAAATGTCTTCTCTCATGGCTATCATCGGGCTGATGTACCTTCCTTCGGCACCCTTCGTCAACTCTGCCTCTGTCGCCACCTACGGCTTGCTGCACCTTGCCAGGTACCATGCCCGCGACTGTACCTGTGCCCTCTCGAGAGCTCTGTGGAACTGTGCCTGAGTTCCGGGAAATCTCTCTCTGACTTCTGATGAGATGAGCGGCAAACACTGCCTCCGAAGACGTGCGCTCTTAAACTTACTCTCCAAACCTTGAGTGATTTCCGCCCTCACGACGGACTGCTTACTTGTGTTTCTCAGACAGCACAGCCGCCCTGCATTCAGTCGCTGGACCGCCCACATTTTCATCGTTTTGATGGTCTTGACAATGGTGGAGGAGACGGTGGCCCCCGACTTTTACAGTCTTTTTGCGTGCGTCTCTCCCCCCTGCCCGTACCTCTCTTCTTGATCTGCGCTGACCTAGACATCGATTGTGAGAACACTCTTTGGGCCCTGTCTGGAATTGCACTGTCTTAAACCCGAGAAGCACACATGATGCTAACTGATGGGCTTGAGTTGCCAATCATCCCGCTAATTGCCCCTCTGTTGGCGCTGATTCCTGTGGGCGCTCCACCCATTGGCCCTCTGTTAACGCTGTCCCAGAGCAACCTTTGAGTGCTTTTCTGCCTTCGGCACTGTTGGGTTGTCTGTTGCTCCTGGGGATGTGTCGACGAGTGGTTCCTACACTGTGGCCTCCAAGGTGCGCAGTAGTGTCACTGTCAAGCATTTTCGGTGTCAGGACCTGCTGAGATGGTTGTCAAACATCGTTGACCGTTGTGTTTACACTCGCACAGCCAGTAGGGCTGTGCTCTTATGACTTTCTCGGCGATTTCTTTTGAGACAGCAAAGGACTTTCCAAGTCGTGAACAGGCGTCTTCCCTCGTATGTCCGCGTATGGGACAGAGCACGCCCCGCACACACCAGCACACTTGCGCTTTGACGATGAGATGTGTGACCCAAAAACCCTCATTTTGCATTAACAACGAATCCTACAGTTGCTAATTATGTACTTAATGGTTGTTGGGAGGCACCGAGATCTCAATTCTTTCATCAATCAGCTGACGCAAGTTGAGTATCGCGGGTTGGATTGGCCGGATAAGGTAAGGGTTTGACATGTTTGTCCGAGCCGCGTCTGTTCGTGGATGGCTGTTGGTGCTTGTGTGCTTGGGTTTCGTCCTCTCTCGATTGTGTGGACTCCAGACCCGCACACTCTCTGAGGTGCTGGTTGTCGCTGTGTCGTACCCACTGCCCCCATTTGGTGTGCTGCTCTGGTAGACTGTCTTGCATGCCGGCCTTTTTTGAGGCAGCCCAAAGACAAGTCCAACGACGCTGTCGGACTGTCAGGCTGTCGGCTGTCAGACTGTCGGGCTGTCAGACTGTCCGGCTGTCGGACTGTCGTGCTGTCGTGCTGTCGTGCTGTCGGGCTGTCGGACTGTCCGGCTGTCGGACTTCGGGCTGTCTGGCTGTCAGACTGTCGGACTGTCTGGCTGTCAGACTGTCCGGTTGTCGGCCTGTCGGCCTGTCAGGCTGTCAGACCGTCGGACTGTCGGACTGTCGGACTGCCCGCCTGTCGGACTGTCAGGCTGTCAGACTGCTCGACTGTCTGACTGTCTGACTGTCAGGCTGTCAGACCGTCGGACTGTCAGGCTGTCGGACTGTCAGACTCAAGCCTCGTGAGTAATCTCTCAACGCGTGCAGTTGTGGGAAACAGCCCTGACCCAAGAACGACGGTGTGCCCTACCGGACGGTCTCAGAGCCAACTCCATCAATGGGCTCCCCCCTTCTCGCCGTTCTGGTTCTCGACGGAATTCTTTGGTGAGCTTGTGCTGCTTGTGCTGTAACATGCAACCTAGTGTGGTCTCTGTGTGCTCCTGTAGACTCTCACACCCACACCTCTGTTGACTCTCGCGCCCTTGTTACTCTGACATGCTTGTTGACTCACACCCTTGTTGGCTCTGAAAACTTGACTCTTGGCTATGGCACACTGATTCTGTACATTTAGGCATGACTCTACTTGTTGAATCTGACGCCTCTCCGTTGCAGAGAGAAACAGCGCACAGGAACGATGCTGCACAGGCGAAACAGGAGCGTCGTGCCCCGGTGTTTTTTGCTTTGGGCTGCCCCCCAGACGAGGTCGGCCTTCCAAAACGGCGGCCCTCTGTTGCCAAGACGCTCGCGTGAGTTCTCACGCGTGTTTTCAACGTGACTTGTCTTTTGGAATGGACCGCAGCGGCACCCCACACTGCATCCACCAGATCTAACGATCAGAGCTTAATCGACCGCATAACTCGTGGTTTGCAGGGTGGCAGAACGGCTGGCAGTGAGCGCGGTGCAGTCACGACGTGGGACGCCTGCACCCTCACCTGCCCTGAGGCCTACTTCGGAGACTCGAAAGCTTCTGGTCCGTTCCCTCTGCTAACCATGCGTGTGCGCACGAAACTGTTTTCAAGCAAGGGCGAGAGTTTGCTTGAATTGTTGTTGTGCAGCAAGAGTTTGCTTGAGTTCGTCGTGGGCCGACTTCGATTGGTCCCAGCGATGTCCGCGGGATCTGTCCATGTAGATAAGCGGAAAAAGCAGACTGCAATAAGTGATAATCGCTGCGAGAGCGAGAATGGTCTAACATGTGTCTGCCCCCCCCCCCCCGACCATACCGCCGACGGGTCCTCGCAGTCTGAGAGGCCGCAGCAGTCGCCTCCTCCAATAATGCGGCTCCCGGGCGCTGTGGTCGACCAGCTCTCGCACTCTGCCCCTGGCACTCCACGTACGCCATGTCGCGTTGCCTCTCACGCAAAACCAATGATCGTGCTGTTCCTTGTCAAAAACAATACCGGCCCAGTCACTGCTGCGCATCAACCCACGGACTGCAGGCGGGCGGCGAGCAAGCACCCATGTCCCTCTGTCTCACACCCACGCTCGCCGACCGAGTGGCTCTGGCAGTGTAATACTGGTGCGTCGGAACACGCGCTTGGAGTTTTGAGATTGTTCGATATGAGTGCCGGTTGGCCTTGTCTCTTTGCATGAGAGAGATTGCTCAGTCCACCGAGGAGCTGCAGAGGAGACACAGACAGTCGTCTACGTCTCTCTCTCTGTCTGTCTGTCTGTCTGTCTGTCTGTCTGTCTGTCTCTCTCGCTCTCTCTCTCTCTCTCTGTGTGTGTGTGTCTGTCTGTCTGTCTGCCTGCATCCCTGCCTGCCTGCCTGCCTCAAGTACACTTGAAGCGCTGTCACCATTGTGTCTTTTCCCCTCCCCGCTCCCCTTGGTGTCCCCGCTCTCCCTCGTTTTGGCTGGTCCAGGATTACTTGACCTCACCGTGGCTCTCTCGCTCTTAACACAGTTGCAACTATCTCACCCAACCTCCGCAGCAACACAGTCGCCGAGGCACTCCCCGCCTACATGTGGACACGCGAGACCCCGACTACACTCCCGGCATGAATTCTCCGTACACACCGCACACTCCCTACACTCCCTACACTCCTGGACTCGTAGGGGGGGAGTATGTTGGCGACGCTGACACGCCCAACGCTTTCGGCGGGTTCCGGCGGGGGGACCAAACCCCACAGTCTCCATACGTGCGTGTTGTGCACCAAACCCCACAGTCTCCATATGGCCTGTTGTGCACCAAACCCCACAGTCTCCATACGTGCGTGTTGTGCACCAAACCCCACAGTCTCCATATGGCCTGTTGTGCACCAAACCTCACAGTCTCCATACGTGCGTGTTGTGCACCAAACCCCACAGTCTCCATACGTGCGTGTTGTGCGGCGCGGTTGATTTCAATTTGAGAGTGCAGTACGGGCGCTGGGCGGCTGTCGTTTGCGGGCAGATCTATTCGTGAGGGTGCAATTGGGGCAATCCGAGAGTTTGTCAGCGTCGCTCCTGGTGGATGTCGTGCAGACAGAGTCAAATGCTGCCTCAGCGGCAACCCGTGGATTTGTATTGAAATGGGATGTGGATCTCTCGGACATGATCACGGATTGCCCCCAGTCGTTTGTGGCGCTGCGAGGGTTGGGCTGACGGGTGTGTCGCAGGGGTTGGAGAGGCACGACGAGGGCGACAGTGAGATCGAAGTGTCCAGGTCGCGCGCGCGCGCGCGCGCACACACACACACACACACACACACACACACACACACACACACACACACACACACACACACACACACACACACACACACACACACACACACACACACACAGCGCGCGCGTGTGTGTGGAATGGGCAGTTCTCCTCTGAGAGCGTTCCCTCTGAGAAAGTATCCCCTCTGAGAAAGCATTCCCTCTAAGAACGTGTTCCCTCTGAGAAAGCATTCCCTCTGCGAAAGTGTTCTCTCCGAGAACGTGTTTCCTGTGTTCCCTCTTAGGTGCTGCGTTTGTTCATTGTCCAATGTTCCCTCGTCTTCCGCACAACACTCTGCGCTGACCCCTTGTGCAGGGACCCTCAGCTCCCACTGCAACGCCGTGCGCGCCGTCTCAGCCCTCGGGGTCGCACCGCCCATCCCTTCTCGCTGCTGCAGGCTGCTGCAGGTGCAGCCTTGGCCGCCACGCTGGACAGAGTCAGTCTAGACCGGTCAAGCCAGGACAGGAAACGTTCAAGTCCGGACGGAGAACGCGCCAACCAAGACAGGACCGAACGTGAGAGGGCAAGTCAGGACAGGGCGTTCCACGATGGCCGTCGTCCGACCAGCCAAGCGAGCCAGGTCCAACAGCAGTCATCGGCTCACGACCCCACCTCGCATGTCGGCACCGAGCTGCACAGCCCTGTTTCTTCTGCCTCAGGCTCCGCGTTCCCACCGCCCTCAGCCTTTCCTGGTGTGTTTCCAACCTTGGCTGCAGTGAGTGCCGGGGTGTTTGGGTCGCCCGTCGACGCGCTCACCGACTGGGACATTGTGTCGCGGAGGCCTGCGCTCGACCGCAAAGGGTTTGTGCCGCTCAGGTAGATT
>QUTJ01031385.1:0-11264 GCA_003573635.1 Goniomonas avonlea | reverse complement strand
GAGGGGAATTTTCGGGGGAAAGACAGGGGGGAAGCCGGGGGAGATTTTTGCACCACCAAGGTTTTCTGCTGCCGTACAAGGGGCATGTCTTGTCGCCTGGTCAGGTACAGTGTTGTGTTTAATTCTTCTTCATATATACTATGATTTTGCATTCTAACTCGCTTTGCAGCTTGGGTTCAACCAGGGTATGAGCACGGTCCGAGAGGCAGTCGAATGGGGCTTTGGCAAGGTGACGACTCTATGGGCATATCTGAACATGTACCCAAACCACAAAACTTTGCTCCAACCGGTTGCTATTTATTACAAAGTCGCAGTTCTCTTCACAAACATTCACACATGTTTGTATCAGAGTCAGATGGGCTCGCACTTCGATTTTGAAGCTCCTCCGCTGCAGGAGTATCTCCGATCATGGGAGTGACAAAAATGAATAAACAGCTCTTTTTGTCAAACCTGTGTCTTCTTCAAGCACCAAATCGGAAACTGGGTACGCTGTGTCTCCGTACAGCTGAAGCTGAGAGCCATCAGGGCGACACGCATGAGCCTCACAAAGATCAAGGAGTCCACTTTCTGCCAAAATTGTTGCGTCGTGACGGCAGCCCTCAATTGGCCCGAAGAGATGTGCAAGTATCCCATCAGGGCATGTCACCTGATGGAAAACCAGCCCATGCAAGCGTTTGTGTCCATTAAAAGCAGCATCCTGTCCGAAAACAGGCCTACAGGTCGCTCTGAAAGTCCCGTCTACAAATCCCCATACACCCTCGAGTGGTGCCCCTCTCTGATGCACGCTCATCAAAGTGCAAAGTCCTTTGCCACTTTGTGACCAAGAACGCACACAGATCATTGATGATCGTGGACACCTCGCTGGGGTGCCTCCCGAAGTCCCGGCAGATGTCGTAGAGCCGGCAAGGATACGCGAGGCGACGTGAGACCATAGCAAGAGCATCCAAACCTGTGCAGACTGTACGAGAGTGAGTACACCTGAATACATCCGGAATCCGAAGAGCGTGCTGCACTTCAGTCATGTCCTCTAAAGACCTCCACCTGAACCGGGTCCGGACATCGTGCTCAGACATGTCTGACAGAACCAGGTCTCGCTCCAACTTTTCAAACCCTGCTGTTTCAGCTGGATCCAGACCTAAACTGAGCAATAACCCGTTGTTGAACGAGTTCTGATACTGTGTYCGGACACTGAGGTAGGCAGCCAGAGCAGCGCACTGCGCAAGGGACATGGTTGCGTGTCCTCTTGTTTAATTTTTTTTCCGCGCCCAAATGAAGCTGAAAATGAATTTGCTAATGGTTGCTAATTCCACACACTATCGTGCAAAAATGAGCGTGTTTTCGGACGTGTTTAATTTCCCTCAACGCTAGTGCAAAAAGGGATCTTGAGAGCCGCTGAGTGTCCGTCCGTCCGTCCGTCCGTCCGAGTGTAACTTTTTCAAAAAAAAATCAAACCCCTCCCCTTAGCGAAAAACGCTACTGGGCGGGATCGCAACCAAGCAGCAGAAGAAGCGGGAGCATTGGAGCAAGCCACCGAAGCCACCGAGTGTAGGGCAGCTTGTAGGTGACCCTGCGTACCCTCGACTCCGGCGGACGCGAATCAAGAGTTGCAGTGCCCCGAGGCACTGTGAGAACCTTCGTGAGTTTTGGCTGCACAATTTGCAGTTGTTGATGATGTATTCATGTAGGCCCGGCATGTGGAACGGAGCGATCGGAGAAACCAAGAAGGAAATCAATCGATTCGTTCGTGCAAAGCGGGCACTTGCAGAGCAGGTGAGTGCCGAACAGTCGCCACCTCGTTGCATGACAACCCCTCACAGGATCTCCCTGAGGATTCCGGGATCTTGCAGGATAGCAACGAACGTCTCGCATCCAAGAAACAGAACGAAGCCTCAGGGACGCCGCGACGAGGGCACAGTTCCGAACTCACGGAGCACAGCCCCGTTTCAGGTCCGCCGTAGGCCGGTCTGCAGCTTGCCGTTGTTGATGCAATCATGTAGGCCCGGCATTCGGTGTTTCAGAGGCGGTGCCGCGTCGGCCGGGGAGCACAGTGCTGAGGCTGCGAATTCAAGTACGCTGTAAACGTAGATGACGTGCAGTAGCAGCAGTAGTAGCAGCAGCAGTGACGACAGTGGTGACAGTGAGCCGCATAAAATGATCACCCTACCACACCACACCACACCATCCCGCACCGCACCGCAGCACACCACACAGCACAGGAAACCGCACCACAGCAAACCGCTCTCGTTGTGTGTGTGTCTGCCTCTGCCTCTCTTGCTCGCTCTCTCACAACCACTCTCCCCTTCCCTCTCACTCTCAATCACGCTCTCGCCCTCTCTCTCCCTCTCACTGTCTCTCTCTCTCCCAGACAGGAGGGCGGGAGGGAGGGAGGGAGAGAGAGAGAGAGAGGGCGAGAGCGAGAGCGAGCGAGAGAGAGAGCGAGAGAGAGATAGAGAGGCAGTGACACACAGAGAGAGAAAGAGTGAGAGTGAGTGAGAGAGAGGCAGACACATGCCTCCCTCTTGCCCTCCCTCCCTCCCTCTCTCACACCCCTCCCACACCCCTCTCTGTGAGTGAGTGACAGAGTGATAGAGAGCGAGTAAGAGTAAGAGTGTGACACACACACACACAGAAGTGAAGGTGGCAGCAACTATGCCCTCTGCACCTTCTAAGGGGAAGGGAAGGAGGGGCCAAACAGACACGCCTGTGGGTGTCCTGGAAGCATGGACCACACCTGTGACCAGCCAACGCGGGAGTCAGGTGTGTGTGTGTGTGTGTGCGCGCGCGCACGCGTGTGCAGGACATTGGTGACATTCCCTGCAGCTGCAGACTAGCAAGCAAACCGCTCCCTCAAGTGCCCGCACAGCACGGGTTCTCGAGGTAGGACCTGGGTGCACACACGCAAATGCAAATACATACTTTTCAGGAGGAGCTTGCGTCACAGGCTGGGCCTGAAGAGGAAGCAGCAACCAAGATGGGGGCGCTGGAGGTGTGTGTGTGTGTGTGTGTGTGTGTGTGTGTGTGTGTGTGTGTGTGTGTGTGTGTGTGTGTGTGTGTGTGTGTGTCACGGTGTGTGTGTGTGCATGTGGGCATGCGTGCATGTGTGCATGTATAGCACACCCACAACATGGGCTAGCTGCACCATGCACGGGTTTCACACTCACAGTTTCCCCTCTCACAGTTTTCACTCTCACCATCCACACATGGTGCACATACCACACACACACACACAAGCAACAGGAAGAGTTTGCTGCACAGGCAGGGCCTGAAGAGGAAGCTGTATCCAAGAGTGGGGTGCTGGAAGATGTGGCAGTGCACTTCCCGCCACAGCTGTTCCCAGATGATCTCAAGGTCGGCGAGGATGAGTGGCTCAGCTGCACCCACATCGACGCAATGCTCCACGAATTAGTGCGTCTGCACGGCCAAAGAGCCACAGACACATTAGTGATCCAGCACCCACGCACATATGAGCTTCTGCTGCAAACTCGCCCGGGCTTCTGGGCTGATATTCTGGTGGGTGCAGATGCACTCGTGCCGTTCTGTCACAACTGTCACTGGTACATATTGAGGAAAATGAAATTTATTGAAATTAATGTCACTGGTACATATTGTATTTTGACGGACTGCGCCGCACGGTGTCATATTTTGAGGGGTTTGGGGGGCGAATCCTTGACGGGCTTGTGGAATGCGTTATTGACAACCTTCAGCTGCCTGTCCCGGTTGGAGTGAAGTACATCCGTACCCTGGACAATCCCAAACCCTGGGAGTTCGTCCACCAGCCACTGACCCTCCAGTCTGATGACTATAACTGTGGGCCTTGGATTCTCTGGTTTGCAGAGATGGTCTTGCTGTGCCGAGCAGTGGGACAGCCTGTCAGAGTCGAAAGGGGGGCCTTGGATCTGGGGCAAGATCACATCAGGAGATACCGCCAGGACCTCGCCACAATGCTGTTCGATGGTTGGTGCTCTGGTTTGCTGGTTATTCAAGCTGGGTATCAGCATGGCGACTCCTTTGGTGTGCAGCAGGCAGAACCTCTCGCACCACCAGGTCGAAGGCAATCCGGAAACATGTCCAAGCCACTGCAAAAGGCTCCTTCGTCTCGCCATCACGAGGGTCCCTGGCATTGTCAAGTCCAGCAGAGGTGTCACCGCCACCCCCTCCGTCAAAACGGCCCAACCAGCAGCCTACCCCACAGAAACAAACAGTGGACAGGGACAACACCACCTGGATCACCAGGACATCTCCTCGCCGCCCACTGGCCAGGCAAAGTCCAGCCACGGCTGGCAGGGCATTTCAATCAGCCAACTCCTTTGCGCCACTGGGGATGGTGACACCACCACCGTCACCACGGACAGCAGCACCAAAGCCACACCAACGCCCCCCACGCCACCCCCTGCCCAGGAGAAGCGGATAAAGATTCAAAGGATTCGATACTCACCGTCAGAGATCCCTGCATCTGTGGCTGCAGCAGCTGAGGCTCGCCGTGCATCTGAGGAAGCAGCGGCAGCTCAGGCGCGCAGTGGACCTGAGGCAGCAGCAGCTGAGGCTCGCCGTGCGAAAAGAGAAGCCCAACAGGTACACACCACTGTGACTGGTTACATGCCATTGGGAATTCTTTTCGCAGCAGGAGAAGCAACGTGCACGGTTGTGTCGGTTGACTGCACAAACAGGCCCGGCGTCGCAGAAAACAAGCCGAGGAGTCACCAGATAGTGCTCAGGCTCGCCGCACTAAGACGAATGAAGCCCAGCAGGTACGCACCACGGTGACACTTGGTCACAGTTATCCCACACTGTCACAAAATTGTGCACTGGGCACTTAGTTCACGATGCAGCACACTGGTTCACTTCAGTGACAGGCTCAGCGTCTCAGACTGCCACCAGAGCAAGCCAAGGCAATCCGCACAAAGAATACCGAGTCCCGAAAGGTGCGCATTTGGTTACACATCCTCGGTTACTGTGAGCACCATACACAAGGTCGCTTTCACGGGTCAGCTGATCGCATATGTGTGTGTGAATTGGTGTGCCTGTGTGCCTGTACGTGTTTTGGTGTGTGTGGTGTGTGTGTGTGTGTGGGTGTGGGTGTGTGCGCATTCTTGGTCATCAACCACTGTCACAAAATTGTGCACACAGCCCGACATTAGCCTACTGGTTCACTTCAGTGACAGGCTCAGCGTTCCAGACTGTCTCCAGAGGAAGCCCAGGCTCTCTGCACGAAGAACACAGAGTCCCGACAGGTATGAGTTTGCTTACACAACCTTGATCCCTGTGCACCCTGGCACACACATGGCCACCTTCACGGGTATCCATGATGATATCAATGTGTGTGCGTGTGTGTGCGTGCGTTTGTGTGGGTGTCATTGCCCACCACACACAATGTAACACGCACACACAGCTGGGCAGTAGCACACCAATTCACTCCCCTGACAGGCTCAGCGTCACAGCCTGTCACCAGAGCGATCCCAGGCTCTCCGCACGRAGAATACCAAGTCCCGAAAGGTGTGAATTTGGTTCTCCATCCTTGGTCACTGTGTTGCACCCTGGCACACCCAAGATCACCTTCACGGGTATCCATGATATCAGTGTGCGTGTGTCACAAAATTGCATGCACACAACTGCGCAAACAGGTGCAATTACAGTGTGTAGCATGTTTGTGTTGCTTCACAATCCATGCTTTCCCTGTCTGACAAAAGTTACAAAGGAACAAAGAGCGGCACGCACACACAGCTGGGCAGTAGCACACCAATTCACTCCCCTGACAGGCTCAGCGTCACAGCCTGTCACCAGAGCGAKCCCAGGCTCTCCGCACGRAGAATACCAAGTCCCGAAAGGTGTGAATTTGGTTCTCCATCCTTGGTCACTGTGTTGCACCCTGGCACWCCCAAGATCACCTTCACRGGTATCCAKGATAKCWGTGTGTGTGTGTGTGTGTCACAAAATTGTGCATGCACACAACTGCGCAAACAGGTGCAATTACTGTGTGTAGCATGTTTGTGTTGCTTCACAATCCATGCTTTCCTTGTCTGACAAAAGKTACAAAGGAACAAAGAGCGGCAGAGAAACTTGAAGGTGTGCAAGCTGGGAAGGAGCACCGACGCCTAGGGGAGATGGTACGGGAGGGGGCGCACCCACTGCCCCCCAGTTTAGTCAACGAAACCACGGGTGAACGTGCCCTTCCCGTGAAGGTGTCACTGGAACGGCAAGTGGAGCTCACCAACATCTATCTTGATCAGGTGTCCTCTGAAAAGTTTGACCGGAGTGCCTGCTGTGCTGTCTGTGCCATTGGGCATTCTCTCCGTGCAACGGGTGCTGCACAGGTGGCCCTCCATTTGATCCCAAACGTGGGGCTGCTTGAAGCCCCCCAGAAAAGTGAGCAGGACCGCACATCCAACATTGGGACCACTGTGCTCGGAGCAGACGGGCGGCTCTACCGGCTGGAGATCAGTGGTGTAGATATTCTAGCCGATCGGGTCCAGGTTTGTCCTGCCTGCATGATGAGCCTGCAGGCTGGGAGGCTGCCAGAGATGAGCCTTCGACGGTTTCCCATACCTCGGGGAATCGTCGTCACAAATGTAGAGACTGGTGAGGGGCTCCCTCCACTTCGTCCACTGGAAGAGCTGGTGGTGGCCCGAATCCGACCGCGCTACTGGGTTATCCGGTTGCGGGCTGTTGCTGGTCCAGATAGCAGGCAGAGTGCCCTGGTAGGCCACACACTCGCCTGCCCCCAAAACACAGATCGGCTAGTTGACGTGCTTGAGAACTGGCCTCTTGGACCTCCTGACATGGCTGACATTGTCAAGGTAGTGCTCACCACCGACTACCCGTCGAGAGCGGAGTTGCTTAGTGCAATCCGCAAGTCTAGGGTGTGTAGCATCCGTGGGAAGCTTGTACGTCACCACATCGAGTGGCGGCTCAAACAGGGCAACAATGTCATCTGGGGTGGACCTGTGCCAAACCTTAACGCGGAAACCCTGAATGCATGGAGCCAGCTGGATGATGACATTCCACAGGGGATTTTAGATAGTATTACATTTGTCCCTGCCGAAGAGGAGAGTGCCGCACAGCGCATGGATATGGACGCAAAGGCCAGCTATACTGAGACGCTGGAAAACCCGCACCTTGACTCTCTTCTCGGGGGTGGTGGTGCCCAGTGTGATGTACAGGTTATGGCTGCAAGTGGGGTCCTTGACGTGTTGGGCACCACAGTGACTGAGCGAAGCCGGACATCAGCAGCTGCTGCAGAGCTCCAGAAGCAGCAATGGCAGAAGCAGTTCGCGGCGACAGGGTCAGGTCCGCCACCTGAGGCTCCACCGCCAAAGAGTGGCACTCGTGGGGTGCTGGCTGTCCTTGCTGGCACCAAGCCGTCTAACGAGTACACCACCCCCGGCCTGGTCTGCTGCATGTTCCCAAGCCTACTACCGACTGGCTGTGGAGGTCCAGATGGCTGTGATGAGGACGAGGGGCCCAAGGTCAAGAAGACCACGCTACAGACTTGGTTTGCCCACACTCTGCTCCGGCATGACCGTGCCTTTGCCCAACACCCTACGTTCATGTTCATTATCCAGGATATCATTAACCGGCGAGAGGTGGCGTCCTCGGTGGCGCTGCGCAGTCGTCTCCCTGGTTTTGAGCAGATCGGCTCTGTGACATCGGCGACACTGTTGTCCCTAGTTGCCTCACTTGCCCCCCGACCCGAGGGGTCCAGTGCCCCCCCCCCACCCCCTCCTGATAAGAAAGTAGCCGCATTGCGGCGCCACATGGAGGCCACTGCTGCTCGGTGCTCTATGTCACCCCAGCACAGAAAGGCGCTTCGCAGCGGATTCCGCGGGACTGATATGACATTTGGACCCGCAAACTTATTTTTAACTATTAACCTTGCGGACCTGCACTGTCCTCGCCTGACAATGTCCGCGGGGCGAACTCCGGATGACCCAGACGCACTGGAACTGCCGTTGAATCTGATGAACAAGGCAGAGCGTATCCGACTGGTGGCTCGTGACCCGGTGGCTGCGGCTGAGTGGTTTGACAAGACGATACAGGCTGTGCTGAAGTCCTTGATTTGCCCAGACGACCGTGGGCAGGGCCTGTTGGGGCACTGCTTGGCCTACGATGGTACATATGAGTCCCAGTGCCGGGGGACGCTGCATGCACACATTGCACTGCATGTAGGTGAGCTTGACATGGCCCAGATCAAGTTGTGGCTCTTGGGTGACCAGGCAGGGAGCGCAACTGCAGCAATTACAGCATTTATTGACTCCACCCTCAGTTCGTGCCAGCCCCCAGATGCCCCTGTTGGCCATCCCCGCCATCAAGACAGTCTGGAGGACAACATATGTGCCTACCGCACACCAGCCGGAACTTTAGAAGACATTACTGCATACAAGGCACTCAGGGATGCCGACCTTGCCACCCTCCTGCTGAACACACACCACCATAAATGTAATGACTGTTGCTGGAAGTACGGCCACAAGAGCTGTCGGTTCCACTATCCACGGTGGGCTGAGATGAAGGCTGCTCCGGCTGACTCAGAGACTTGCACTGGCCGTGTGGGTGCGCGGCATGCAACAGTTCGGCTTGTGGACACCATAAAACAGGCCGCGCTGAAAGCACGTGCCAGGCTTGTAGAGGGGGTTCAGGCTGCACTGAACACGGCGGTGGTGGGGACACAGGCTGACTTGGATCCCGAGGCAGCCGGCCATGGAGGTGCGGTGGCTGCAGTATAACATGGCAAGACAACTGACACGGAGCCCGCAGGCACAGACTCGGAGGCAGTGGATCCTGCACAGAAAGCAGTGGAGCTCTTTCCCACTCGGAACAACCCAATGGTGGTGACCCACTGTCCAGCCCTCGTTGCAGCAGTCCGGTGCAACACATGTGCTGAGATCATGTCGGACCCAACTGACTCCAGAAAAAAGGCGCACTACATCTCAAAAACTGACTATATGACCAAGGCTGAGGTCTCATGCGCCAATATCTATACCCTCATGCAGGCTGCCCTAGGTCGACTGGAAGCCCAAGAGGAAAAGGTTGGAGAGCGGTATGATGCGATGCGGCGGAGCAGGCTGCTGGTCAACAAGTGCATCAATTCCATCACTGGTGCTGTAGAGGTCTCCGGACCCATGGTAAGTTGTTTTCAAACTTTGCCCCAACATAATGTCAAGTGCCTTGCTGGTGAGAACTTACACGTCGCACCTGCAGTGTGCCATCCATAGCCTCCGCCGGAAAGACCATGTGTTCTCACACACAAAGCACCCAATACCAGTTGCATGCTTTGTCGGGCCTGCACGCCAGCACTTGTTAGATAAGCCCCTGCAACGTGCTGGTGAGCACCCGCTGGCTGTGGCAAGGGCAGTTACTGGCTCTGACCTACGCCCTATTGCGGACCCCGACTCAGGTGACACAGAGAACCACTCGTCCGACACAGAGAGCGACTTGTCCGAGTCTGACACAGAGGACGACGCTGAGGGGGTGCCTGTTAATGTTGAAACAGGTAGTGCGGGCTCCTTGGTGCTTGTTAACATGTTTGAGGACTACCGTCTCCGAGGCCCAGAGTTTCGAGACCTGAATGTGGTTTTGTTTGCTGAGATGACAGAGAAGATCCCGCTGGCTACAGGCACTCCAGGAACACGTTCCAACCTTCGTGGGAGGTTTCTTGAGTCACACCCTCAGTTTGCAAGCCACTGGCTCCGGCTGCGAGCTGCCTATGCTGGCAGGGTCGTCTATTTTGCAGGGGAAAAGTTCCCTGCTCACACTGATTGTGAGCGGTATGCTATGTTTGTCCTGGTGTTTTTCAAACCGTGGGGCAGCCTTGACGACCTGGTGACCCCTGGTCAGACTTGGGCAGCAGCACTCTCAGCGTGGCCACCTTGTGACCGGCCCGCCTGGGTGAACAGGTACAGGCTGTCTTTGGGTTTTTACCTTGTTCAAGCCAACACGTCCCCCCATTGTTCCTAGGTCAGTAGGGAACATATCCCTCTCTGTGTGTATGGTATTGGTGTGTGTGTGTGTGTGTTGTGTGTGTGTGTGTCATTCTGACATGCGTGTGTGTGTGTGTCATTCTGACGTGTGTGTGTGTGCATGTGTCCTGTGTGTCTGTGCAGGCGTGCCAAAACTTGTCTCACCCTGTCACTCTCTCCCACCCTCTTGCTCTCCCTGGCCCCACTGACAACCACAGGCAGTCTCTCTGTCTGGGGTTCCAGTCAGTCTGTTCTCCTTGCTCCCCCTCTCAGTCTCAAACAGGTACCTTGCGAACCTGAGCATTGAACACCAAGCTCGCTCAGCACCCCATCGCGAGAAGGGCACCCGGAAGGATGGGGAAGACATGGACGTAGACGAGGCGGATCCTGTCCATGGGGGTGACGACGACCTTGGGTGTGATTCTGCTCTGGATCCCAGTCGYCCCCCTGTTGATGCCAGTGATGAGGCACTGTGGGCCCAGATGGCTCAAGCTGAYGGGGGCGGCTACGAGCCCCCACGGGTAGACGGTCGTGGAGGTCTGGACAAATTTTCTGCCGAGGCAACCGTAACCAGGGGGATGCAGCCGGTGTGGACCCCAGTGCTGCCGGCATGTCACTATCTGATGCTGCTGCTGCGGGTGGGGCACCCATACACTTCGGGGTGCGCTCTAGCGCCACATCTGCTCGAGGGTGGCTTGCTGCACTGAGCAAGCGGCTTAAGGAAGCAAAGAGCATCGCTAGCCATGGGACCACAGGTGCCACCGCGCCACTACCSCCTTCAGGTGTGAATGGTCAGCCTGGTCTGCTTGGGGCAGTGCCGGGGCAGGAGGGTGTCGATGGTGCYGTACTCCCATTGCCAGCCAGTGAGGTCTGGACTATGGCTGGAAATGGGGGAGTTGACCAGAATGGTGGTGCCYCTGGGACGGCAGCCAACAGCCTTGCTGGGTGTGCTAGTGCAAGCGAGCTTGCAGGAGCTGCAATTGCAGAGTACACCCTCAACACTGAGCAGGCACGGGCACTGCGTGTGATTTGTGATGCTGTGGTAGCTGGGAAGGCTAGTCCCACCAATCCACAACTTCGAATGGCTATTTTGGGGGAGGGTGGCACTGGAAAGTCCCGTGTAGTACAGGCACTAACATGGCTCATGGAGCGCAACAATATTGTGCACACCCTGAGAATTGGCGCCCCAACCGGCAAGGCRGCTGTCGGCATACTTGGCAGCACAGTCCATGCCCTCTTGAAGCTGCGTGACTTTGACAAGGGTGGCCGGGGAACTGCAAGGGGGAAGGGTCGTACTGGGTTGCAGGCTCAGTG
>QUTJ01031384.1:0-11251 GCA_003573635.1 Goniomonas avonlea | reverse complement strand
GCACAATGTGCTCCGCAGCACTGGCACAATGTGCTCCGCAGCACTCCGAGAGCAGAAATACAAGTCGTGAGGCAGTAATCACGACCGTGGTTGTCGCAGGTGTGTGGGATGTTGTCAGTGTCTGCAGTGTGTCTTGCCTCCATACCGGATGTCTGAGTGTCCTGCCTGCAGTGTCCAACGCCATTTCGAGCGTACGCGCGTGGTTCCGTTATGTGTGGGGTGGGTGTGAAAACAACCATGGTGCAGGGGCGATGAGACACAGATGCTATCTGTGCGGTACCAAAATGAGGACGGCGGACAGGTCTGCCCACAGGGGTGTCCCTGTTTAGCATTCAATTGTTGGAATCCCAGAGTCGAATATGATATTCGTACAGCGCGTCACCTGACTGAGGCAATTTTCGCGGTGATGATTCGAAGATACTCGCGCTCTTGCTCAAGCATGGTGGTGAGCGACGAGAAGCGGTTCTCAACGCGCTGGTACCTGCGCGGCGCACCATCAGCAGCACAGACGACGTGCATTCCTCCTCCGCCCCCCCGCGCTGCCACACACACGCGCGCTCTCACACGCACACGCACACCGCACGCGTAGCACGACGGTGAGTGGCAACAACAACACGCTGATAGATGAACGGGGGACGTCAGCACCACTTTGCGACGACAAGGACACGGGTGGAACGGATGACGCGTGAGTGACGCTCTCGAGAGAGTGCCAGAACCTTGAGCTGAATCAAGCAAAGTGGATGCAATGCATGGAACTAAAGTTCCATTACCGCAGCCAAACACCCACACAAACGTACTCGAGTGCGCAGCTCAGCAGCAAAATGCGCGGATTATCGACTGTTTTTCGCATATGCTTGTGGGCGACGTTTTTATGGAGGACAACCCCGGCGACGTAGGCACTGTCGGAGGTGCTGCCCGAGGGCACCCGCTTCACTTTCACATAGTGCCGGATGTCCATGTCGTCTCCTTTGGCCGCTGACAGGTTCACTGTTGCATGTCTGGGTTAGGATGTTTCCAGAGTTTTGACCTGGGCACCTCGACACCATCTAATGTCATCCACGAAAACACAGCCATCCAAATTTGGAGAGCTATCTGCTCCCTAATTAACCCGTACACTGCACAGCCATTAGCCGTTCGAGCGAGTGACGGCTGGGCGCGCAATCGCAACTCACGCGACGAGTCACCCACGGGACGCACATCACCCCAACTCGACGCGACTACAACCCGCGCTGAAATCCAAATGACCCACCGCTCTGCACCGCCATTCGCGCGAACGACACAATGATTGGAATCCACATGGCTGGGAGCCGCTCCGACCGCACTAGGTATTCACAGAGTTTCTCGAGGTGAGCATCGGCGGCTTGCTGCAAATCGCGGCGGTGTTCCGCAGTGCGGGGTGACTGGGCCGAGTGTCAGCCGTGCGCGGTTGGTCGAGAGAGAGTCAAGCAACAGACGCAAGTCCAATAGTGCGTGGGAGTGGGAACGAGCGGGCACCTCAACACCAGACGTGTCTTCGTCCCGCAGAGTCACTTCAGCCAATGTGAGTGCATGTGGAGCAATCTGAAGAACAGTGTTAGGTTGAAAACAAGGTGACTTCGGCTGCTGTCCCTACCTGGCCCCCAGAAGGGTTGTCAGGCGAGCAAAATCCACCGGGCGCAATCACCGATGCGGCCTAAGACAAAGTGAGCATGGTGGTAACGTCGCGTTTCAAAGTGGAATCACCTGATACTGCGCGAAATCGGTGACACTGCGCATGCCTTGTTCTTCTTCCTCAACCGTTGATTGTCGAGGAGTGTCAGACGCCTATCAAAGTGTCAGCTGGTGACAAGATAGGTTCTTTAACACCCACAGGTGCCATGGACCCTGTCCCCCCCGATCCCCCCGACCCAGATCCTTCTGTCCGAGGTGCTGACGACATGTCGGGTCGTGGGGGCTTTGGTAGTGAGGATTCTGGTCGAGCGGCACCTCCGCTGGCAATTGGTGCACTCTGCTCAACGGTCCTCTCTGGTGCTGAGGTTATGGCCTTTTGGACAACAACTCCAGGATCGACCCGAGACCGCTTTTGTTTGCTCTGAGATAGGCCGAAGCAGAAATCACAGACACGCATATTTCTTTTCTCCTTCTCTGAGAATATTGTGTTCCCAGTGCATCTGCACCAGGAGTCAACGTATGCAACACATGCCTTATTTGACATACTTCGAGCAGAAAATGCGTCCGCAGCTCCTGCAGTGATGGCGACGCACAAACGTGGAAAATGCAATTTGACACTCGTAGCAGTTCTTACAGTTGACGTCTTTCATCCAAAATTCCTTGGTGGGATCTTTCGGTACAGGGTCCTGAGTCATGTAACCAAACCATCTGCGGAACGGATGAGCTGGAACAAGGAGGGAAGGCTCAGCACCGTTGCAAAAATCCCTCTCTTGGAGGAGAACTCCCCGGAGAGGTCTCCCCTGTCGCAGTCAGGCGCGTCTCTTCCAGGAAACGCTGAAAGCGTTCCTCTGTATCAGATGTGAGGTAGTGCCAGTGCTGCCAGTCGAAGAAGTTCGGCACACCTGCCATCTTTCGGCAGCCTGCGACACTTGAACCCCTTGCGCTTTGGTATTTGCCCCCAAGTGACTCAGGAACTCCTTAACGCTTTCCGAACTTAGTTAGCAATATTTCTTAGTCAATGGATGTGTTATGTTGTCCGGAAAATCCTTTCGAAATCAAACGGCCTGGAAAATTGGCTCGAAATGCGGTGGCGTCGTGCATGTAACAGCTGGTTTGCTTAGTGACGCGAGTCCTTGAGACTGAGGTTCAGAGTCGTAGCGCAGAAGTGCATTGACACCGATGGCATCCGCTCGCGAGCGGATGGCCTTGCGCCGTAAAGAGAAAGAGGAGGCTGCCGCCGCAGCTTCCTTGGATGCTCCTGCATCTGCACCGTCAGCACCAGGCCCCAAGCTTACTCTCAAGGAACGGATGGCTCTCCGGAAACAGCAGCAAGACGCGAGTGAATCATCCCCAAATCGAGCACCGAACGAGCAACATGCATCGAATCCTCCGAGTGCAGTCCCCACGTCACAGACTTCCGTTGGTTCTGAGACTATGGTTCCGGAACCTGCGAAAAAATTGACAGTGAAGGAGCGTATGGCGCTGAAGAGACAGCAGCAAGAAGATCAGGGCAGTGTAGCGGCGACACCCAGCCAGGATGGTGGGAGGTCACTTGATCCACCGGACACCGCAGAGGACCCGATGCCCGGATCTGACTCAGTCGAGGAACGCAACATGGGTCAGGAACCGAAAATCCTTCAGTCGCCCTCGATTCAACCTCAAGCAGAGGTGACGGGAGGTCTGGAGAAGACTGGAGTTACAAGTCCTCCATCGACACAAACCGCAGCAGAAACAACCACGAAATCTGCGTGGAGTGATACTCCTTCGACACAACCTCCAGCGGAGGCAACCACTGGCCAGGCCATCGAAGAGACAGATACCCCTCCCGTACCTATCCTCGCAGAGGCAACCACGAGCCAAACTGAATTTCAAAATTCTCCACCAACTCCAATCCCAGCAAAAGTAGGACCCGCCGGCCAGGAGACAGAATCGCCAAATTCTCCTGCACCTTCCTCCCCAGCACTTGTCTCTGATCTTGCAGATCAAGTCCAATCAGGGAGTGACCCAGCAGCCCTAGTACCAGCCTTATGTGCAACGGGATTCGCACCACCGTCGCCGTCAACAGCAACGCCGTCAAGTGCTGGGATTGTTTCCACGCAAGTTCCTAATCTCCTCTCTCCCGGCAGCTCTCACAAGGCCGAGGAAAGTCAAACCCCAGGACTCGCTGGTGAGTGACGGTACTGGTGGGACGGTGGTGGTGCTGGTTGTGGTGGCGCTTCCGGCAGTGGGTTGCGGTTGTGGTGGCTGCTATGGTGCTGGTGCTGGTGCTGGTGCTGGTGCTGGTGCTGGTGCTGGTGCTGGTGGTGCTGGATCGAAGCGTCTGAATAGTGTGCTCGTGTGATGAGAGTGGCGATCCGACACCATTGCAGGAGCAACCGCGGGAGCCACCGCGGCCGCCATGGTCCGTGCCGTCCAAGTGGACCACGACAACGAACAAACCCTCCGCCTCCCGCTCTCCAGGCCTGCGGACCCGATGCGCCCGCCACAAGCCCAACCAGCCTTGCCGCGTGCCAGGTGCTCCCGCTGTCTATTCCGCACTCTCTCCCCCCGAAACGGACAGGCCTACAGAGTTACACGCACATAAATCCGGCGTATATTAATTCGACTTAGTCCACTACGAGTACTCTCAATCCAGCCTGCGGGGCCCGGCCCGGCCGGCTTAAAGTTTAGCCCCATCGCGCACGGAGAAAATAAATATTTGATAAATAATTGCCAGTTGAGCTGTGCACAGGACGGTTTTGTGATCAGATTTGTGCAGTGCCAGTGTCGCGCAGGGGGTACGTGTGCCAGTGGGCTGATAGGTGGCATATTAGGTGCTTGACTCAGTGATCTAGAAAGTTTGACACTTGCACGTGCAGGTCTACAGGCCGTGGACCAGCGGCTGTGCAGTGGGAGGCAAGCCCGGACGAGCTCGCTCGCATTCTCGCCGGAGGAAGAGCTGTGGGCCCAGAGCCGTTGGCCCGTGACGCCGATGACCTGGTACAGGGACTGCCGCAGGAGCACTCTAGTGGTGACGCCAGTGACCTGGTGCACGCACAGGGGCCGGCAGGGCTGCTGCAGCAACATTCTAGTGGTGGCGCTGACTACACCACGCACGGCGGCATGGGGAGTGAGAGTGCGGAGGGCACGTCCCAGGGACCCACTGCCGCCATCGTAAGCGGTCCTAGTGGCCCAAGTGGCCCTAGTGGTCCGAGTGGGGCTGCAGTCGGTGCTGCCGGCGGTATTATTCCCGGTGCTGGTGCTGGTCTTTCTGGTGGTGGTGGTGGTGGTGCTGGCGTTGTTGCTGGTGCTGGTGCTGAAGCTGCTGGTTCTGGTTCTGGTCCTGGTGCTGGTTCTGGTGCTGGTGCTGGTGCTGGGGTTCCTGCTGCCGCTGGTGTTGACGCTGCTGAAGTTACTGGTGCTGGTCCTGATGCTGGTTCTGGTGCTGGTGCTGGTGCTGGTGCTGGTGCTGGTGCTGGTGCTGGTGCTGGTGCTGGTGCTGGTGCTGGTGGAGCTGAAGACGTGGGGGACGAAGACGAGGGAGCACACCTGCGGCTGCGAGCGCACTCTCTCGTTGAAGGGCTCGTCGGCATGCTCGCCCAGTTCAACAGCGGCGACTTGTTGAGGTCTGTGCCGAAACCGATTCGACTTTCTCTCGTTCCGAAGCTTTCCGCTCTTTCTCGCCCCCTGTACCCCCCCTGAGCCAGTCTGTATGTCTGTCGGTGGGAGTGTTAGTGGGTCAGGCAAGCCAGCCGTCGTGACGCACGCAGCAGGGACAGCACTCTGCAGCACGCTGTGCTCGAGCACGAGGCACCCCCGCCGTCCTCCGCTGCACCCGCGCCCTTGCACACTGCCGGGCGGCCTGGGCGTGGAGCAGACGTCGATGATGACGTGGACTCGAGAGGGCGGGGGTGGGGAGAAGTTCACAGCCTGACGGTGCAAGCGCAGCTCTGTGCCCTTCTGCGCGAGGCGGCACAACGCGACACAATCACGCAGCAGCAGGTGTGCGCGTGCTACGTGTGTGCGTGTGGTGTGGTTTGTGGGTGTGGGCGTGGGTGTGGGTGTACGATTGTGGGCGTTGTATGCGTTTCCTGCAATGTGAACTGGACGTAAAGTGGATGGTGATGGCGTGGATGACGTGGTGATGACGGGGACTCGAGCGGGCGGGGTTAGTGAGCAGCTCACCGCCTGCTGTTTGTATCATTAGCGTGTCGTCTGTGTTGGGTGTGTGGCTCTCGGAGGACGTCAGTGCTCCCCGTGACACGCGTGACAGGCCCAGCTGGCGCAGAAAGAGATTGCCCTGGCAGCCGCGCAAATGTCCGAGGCGCAACGGAGCCGGTGGGAGGAGCAGGCGCAGAGGCAACTCGACCTACAGCAGCATGTTGCGCTGCTGCAGGTGAAGAGAAAGAACGAAATAGAGCGAGAGAGAGAGGAAGAAAGAGCTTCCTATTGTTAGCCGCCACAGGTCAGTAGATGCCGAGGGGCAGGCGATTGAGATGTTGTCGCTATCTTCTTATCACCGTTAGTTGGCAATCACTCTCTTGCTCGATTTTGCTTTGTTGCTCTTTCTCCGAACTTGATCTTATTCTGCTAAGTGGCGAGAGCATTATTGTGTCCATACCTTTGCATTTTGCTTTTCTTCCGCAGTTGTCAATCGCATCCCATTAACCAGACCAACGATGACCCGAGTGACATGTTGGGCAATTGTTAACACGTGGCAGGCGCAACTAGCCGCCGCAACGAAGCAGTTCGACCACCAAGAGCAGCGCCTGCTGCTGCTCACCCGCATCACGGAGCTCGAGAGGCTGGCTCCAGCTCAGCAAAGGGACGCGGATGGGGCAGCCGCTGCAGGCCTTGCACCGCCGCCGCCGTCGACGCAAGCCTCAGGAGGAGGGGGTGGTGGTGGTGGTGGAGGAGGAGCAGCAGCAGCAGCAACAGCAGCAGCAGGAAGAGGAGGAGGAGGAGGAGGAGGAGGAGGAGACGCAACAGCACCAGCAGCAGGAACAGGAGGAGGAGGAGGAGGAGGAGGAGGAGACGCAACAGCACCAGCACCATCAGCAGCAGCCCCCGCGGCCTCAGTGCAACCACCGCCGCCGATATCCCAATCAGACCCACTGCCACAACCTGCACCCTCACCGCCATTAGTGTCGCAGACAGCGGCTGATGCGCCAGAGTGCTCGCTGCCCCCACCGCCGCAGGCCACGGCAGTACCGCCGCTAGAACCACTGGCACGACCACTGTCACAGTCCACAGAGCCATCACCACCATCACAGCCCACAGCAGAACTCCTGCCACCAGCACTGTCACAGCCCACCGAAACACCACCACAACCCACACCACAACCACCGTCGCTGCCCCAATCATCGCCATCAGCGTCAGAATCCGCCCCGGCGTCAACATCACTGGCACAACCCACAGAAGAACCACCGGCACTGCCGCCAGGAGCATCGCCAGGTTCTTCTTCAGTACCACTGCCACTGTCACAACCCAAAGCAGAACCTCCTCCGCCCCCGCCCCCACCACCAGAAGCCACTCCACTGCCACCGCCCCTGCCACAGCCCACGGCAGACCAGGCACAACCTCTGCCGCCCCCAGAACCCGCTCCCTCGCGACCAGCACCCTCCGGCCTCGCTCGTCGTCCGCCTGCCACACTGTCAGAACACACTCCGCCGCCGTTGTCTTTGACTAGGGTCACGAACGCCGAGGATGACAAGCATGACAAGTTTGACACTGAGAGTCACCGGGAGGGTGACCGAGTGTGGCGTCACGCTGGTCGCTACAACGAGCAGGATGCTGGGGAAACGGAGGAGGACAAGGTCAGGCATTGGATGGTTGGATCAGCTACACACGCGCGCACACACACAAAACAGCGGCACAGACGTGCACATGCACAGGCGCCCAAGTCCTACGCACGCACGCACGCACGCACAGACGTGCACGTGTACGCGCGCGCCCACATCCTGCGCACGCACAAGCACACGCTGTTGCACTCGCACACCTGCACGCCCACTCCCACCACACCCCCTCCACGTCCTGTGGTGCCCGCCTGACGATGCTGCCTGGGAGCCTTTTTGGAACGGTATTGCATTCCCCACATGCCTCTGGCTGACTGTGTAATCGGCCAGGTGCGACGGCTGGCCAAAGAAATCGCCAAGGAGATGGGGCGACGACAAATGGCTCGTGACCTTGCTGACGATGTGGCCAAGCAACTCAACAGAGAGTACGCAGGGAACAGGGAGCCGTTGCGAGACCAGGTACTGTCAACAGTGTGTGAGCGTCCGGGCCACACACTCGCTTCCTTGAGTCCCTCACGCCGTCTCCCTCCTCGCGCTCTCTCTCATGGTCAACGATATCACGGGCTCTCTAATTAGTCCAAACAGATTCTTCAGCTCGAGACGGACCTGCACAGCCTCCGCAGCTTGTCACTGCCCCAGCCCCAGTCCAGCCACGTCAATGCAGTGCTTCAGACTGAGCTCAGCACCTCGCAACTCCAGCTGGACAAGGCCCTGACACTGCTCGCAACGACGCAGGCCGAGCTCACAGAAACACGGTCGCAGCTCACTGTCTCGGCCAGCGACCTTGCGGCCACCAGGGCAGAACTGGCGGTCACCAAGGCGAAGCTGGCCGAGGCGGACAGGGAGGTGCACGCCGCGCTGACGGAGGCGGAGGGGGCGCAGAAGAAGCTGGCGGAGGCGCACAAGGAGCTGCACGCTGGGTTGACTGACGCGGAGGAGGCGGTGGACCAGGCCGAGTGCGAGGCCGAGTGCTGCAAGAACGAGGCGGACAGGCTCAGGGCAGCACTGGACGAGGCGCTGCAGACACTGCAGGAGGCCAAGGCAGAGCTTGCAGAGGCGACCGCCAGGCTTGATCACACAGAGACAGCAGCTGCGGAGAGCCTTGCCCGAACGCAAGCTGAGGCTGCGACAGTGACTCTCGCGCTGCAGAGAGAGCTCGAGGAGACGAGGGCAGCACTCACCGAAGCGGAGGATGAGCTGACCAAGCGAGTCTCGGAGACCGACCACGCCCTGCGGGAGGCCGAGGGGCTGAGGGAGCAGCTTGCAAGTCTGCGAGCGCAGCCCGAGAGGGAGAGCGTCGCGTGTGGGGGTGAGGGTGAGCTTGTGGTGAGCGACGGGGAACACCAAGTAATAAAGCAGGACGCGGTGACCGGCGGCGAGCAAGGGCAGACAGGCGAAGCTGCGCCTGGCGTGGCCGCTCCAGCGGGACAGAGGTGCGACGTGGCGTGTGGCCCCGAGGACGGCGACGTGGACTGGGGCGCGTTGCTGGAAGAGGTCGAGGCGTTGCGGCAACAGCTGGCACGCAGGAATGGTGGTGAGAGGGACGGGAGTGGCACCTCTGTGAGTCCCTGTATGGGCGAGGGCGGCGAGAACGACGGGAGTGGCACCTCTGTGAGTCCCTGTATGGGCGAGGGCGGCGAGAACGACGGCAGTGGCACCTCCGTGAGTCGTGGCGAGAACGGCGGCAGTGGCTCTGTGCCTCCCGGCAAGGACGACGGGTCCGAGGGCGACGGTTGCAAGGACGACGGGTCCGAGGGCGACGGCTGCAAGGACGACGGGTCCGAGGGCGACGGCTGCAAGGACGACGGGTTCGAGGGCGACAGCTGCAAGGACAGTCTTGGGCACAGTGGGGCCAGCGCTTCGTTTGCCTCGACCGCGGGGTCTGCTGCAATGTCGCCCAAGCCGCCGCCGGTGGCTGCCGTTGCCAAGGAGCATGCCGCTGCGGCTGCGCTGCTGGTTGCCGGACCGCTGTTTAGAGTTGTCCCTGTGGTAGGCTTTCGTTGCGCACAACTGCGACCACTGTTTCTGTGCTGTCTCTCGCACACTCTCTCTCCACGCTCTCGCTTTCTCTAGCTCCCCCCTCAGCGCCACGGACGTTCCACTGTAGTGGTGGGAGTTCTCGTTCTCTCCGACTTTTGACGTTTGTTTGTCTCTGCTGAACAACGACGCAGGTCCGTGACAGGACGGACACGCCGTGTGTTGCAAAGAGAGATGTGTTGCGCCTTCGACAGGAGGTGTGTGTAGGGTTGCCAGGACTGGCCTGGCTTTGTTCTGACTCGCGCACAGGTTGCATTCCTGGAGCAGGACGTCTTGCTCGCCGGCGATGAGACTGATGCAGCTGCTGCTGAGGCCCAGAGACTGGTGTGTGTCCTTGTGTTGTCGCTGTGGGAAATGGTTTGCCGCAATGTTCCTGTGTGGTCTGGGGGTTGTCGCTCCGGTCCACGGCTGACCGTTTTGACCCTGAGCGTGTCCCGGTGGCTGTCTGAGCTGCCGCAGACACGTGAGCGAGCTGAGTGACCAGATGGGACGTCGAAGACCGTATGAGGTCGAGTTTGAGAGCCTGTATGCGGCATTATGGGACTGTGTCAGACCGTATGAGATCGAGTTTGAGCGGCATCCGACATTAATGGGACCGTGTAAGACAGTGTGAGGTCGAGTTTGAGCGGCTGTATGCGGCATTATGGGACCGTCTGGGACCGCGTTCTAATTGGCTGCTATTTGTGTTGTGGTGGTGCTGGCTGTTCCTGGGAGGTTTGACCCTCCCCACACTCTCTCTTTGATTGGCTAAGGAGCGTTGCCGGCAGGCCCAAGAGTGCGAGGAAAAGCACAGCAACGAACGAGTGCTGGCAAGCGCAGGAGAGGCCCGAGTCGAAGCAATGACGGCCGAATGTGCTCTTGTTGCCCTTGTGAGTTGTAAGCTCCCTGTGCTCTACCAGCCAACCCTGCTCCACTCCACCCCACAGACTCATAGAGGCCTCCGTTTCCCCCTGTCTCAGAGCCACACACAATCTCCTATCTGCCACTTATAAAACAGCAATCTTCCATGTGACCCGTAGAGCGAGTCACGGATTCAGGAAGAACGCCAATAGGATCCTGCAGGATCCAGCGGATTCAGTCGTTTAGTCGATGGGATTGCATTGCAGCATCCTAAGACCTGACAAGCAGCCACAAGATCCATAGCTCTGCCTAGTCCTAGGTGACCCAAGTCTGAAGTCCTCAGGTGGTAGGTGACGGGTCTGTGCCCTGTAGGTGACGGTGTGTGACTTGTGTGTCGCAGGAGGCACTGCTCAAGGCTGCGGCAGCCCAACCCTCGCCGACGCCAGAGCTGCAACTGCCAACCACTCCGCCGAACATCCCTTCAGACCAGCCGCCGCACACTGCAGCTGCCCGACCTCCAAGCCTCCTTGACCACCGGCCGTCGAGCCCACGCAGCCCAGTCGCGCACCGGGACACGCAGACGCAGCCCCCACTCACTCGGACCGTGGCGGCGCAGACCAAGACAGTGTCCGGTGGCACAGCGTGCACGCAGACGGTCCCCGAGACCCGCGACTCTTGGGTCGAGCCTGCGGTTGTCTGCGAGTCGCAGGCGAGTCAGACAGCGACTGAGCAGCAGGGTGGCGACTGCCGTGCCTGTGGGAAGAACCAGGTGAGACCAGACCCATGAGGTTTCGAATCACCAGAACCGCGATCTAGAGGGACTAGGACCACGAGTTGTTGCGAACTCGGCGAGATAGGAGTAAGAGGGAATATCAATGGAGCGAGAGCTAACCGAGGGGGCGGTGGGAAAGGGGAAATGGTGTGATTCAGAGTGTGTGTGTGTGTGTGTG
>QUTJ01031383.1:0-11245 GCA_003573635.1 Goniomonas avonlea | reverse complement strand
CCCTCGACTGCTCTGCCATGAGCATGAGCTGGTCGACCTCCGCTACTCTTCGGATCGCCTCAGAGAGGACTCCCTTGTCTGGTGTGAACTTCCACTGGTGATCCGTTGGTAGGCGTCTGGCGATGGCTAAGTACTGCCAATACACCGTCGGGTAGTACGTCAACTCGATCGCTCTGCCGTGCTCTATGAGTACCAAGCAGAACCGGCGCGCCGCAGCGCGCGCTGACGACCAAGTATCGTCGGGGAAGCGCTTGGCGCACTCCTCGAAGAACTTTGCCTGTATCGAGAGATACTCGAAGTGGCGGGCACATCGGCTTGATCCACTCGTCCACGCCCGCAGTCGCCATCGATTGGCTCGTCTTGGGGGAGGTAGATCAAATAGTTCCAGAAGAGGTGTCTCCGACGCTTCTTCAACATCTCATCAGTTTCCCATCCGCCCATTACTTGGGTGGGTCAGAAACATTTCTCGTCTTTGCTTGCCTTCGCGGCTTTGCGTGTGGGTGACTCACTCATCAGTACAGTACATCACCTTGCGCACTCACCGCTGGCACGCCGTCGACTCCGGTTACATAGTACTCCCCGGGCTCCATGTTGGCGTATAGATCTGTACGGCCCTGCGCGACACACTTGCCGCAGGTAAAGAGGCCCTTGGTGAACTGCCAGGACCTCATAGGGACGMAGCTGGCGTGAAACCAGTGTCCGTAACCCATATCGACCACTCGCTCGGCCTCAACCGGCCTCGTCGGTGGCACTGCCTTCTTGGGGCATTCGTGGTTGCAACAGACTGCTGAAGAATGGTCGGGGTTGAGGCCGCCGCTGCATACAATGACGAGTACTGTCCTGCATCAGGCGTGTAATCGGTGCCAAAGGTGGAGCGACATCCCCCGCTGGGGGATCCACCAAATTAATTGGAGTTCCATGCGCCCCGCAATAAAAATCGCTGGGTCTGGCTGCTGGTGCACAGTCGCGTCCGGACTCTGGGTCATACCCACAGCAGTTTGGACCGGGAAGCATCATCGTCCGTCTGAAAGGTCTGAGACGAATCACCTGGATTAGCAATGGAATCACGGCCAGAAAAGCCAGAATCCAACAACAAATTTGATCTGTGAATCAGCTCCCACGAGCATTCAGCTCCCACGAGCAAGCTGCCGAAAGGATGGTTCCACAAATGGCAGCCACCCTTCGTGGGGCCCACAGATAAGTAGATTATCGGAGATAAGGCTTTGTGGATATGAATAGTGCTCCGCTGCTCATACCACAAAAGCCAGAGTTCCGAATAACTACTTATTCTAAAGAGCTCGCCGTTTCTCTGATACTTGGCCAATTTTCAATCGGACAAGTTCTCCATCATGAGAACGGCAATCTCATACTTTAGGCATGAATTCTGCACTCAACCGCATATGACTCAGACTTGAGACACGAACATGTCAGAGATCACACACACCGCGACCGAGCTATCGAACACCACATTACCCAACGAATACCACCACGATGTACTTCACACCTTCAAACAACATTGCCGTCCAAGGCAAGCCACCCAGCAGGAATCTGCAGCGCCAGCACGCCGCCTGCGGTCGTCGCCAGCGCGCTGCAGCCAAGCACCGCAAGTGCCAACGGAAGTGTCCTCGCCTGCAAGGGCCGATGGCAAGCATCAATCAACCTTTGCATATTTGAGTGTCTGTGTCGCTGATTCTCGAACGTGTTTGCCTGCACCACACGCGACGACATGCAAGGCAAAAACAACAAAGGCAACCAAACAACAAGTACAGCCTGGGGAGCACGCACCATGTGGCCAACAACACTACATGAGCCCATCAGTCTCTGAGGTCCTAGCTAAGCCCCAACATGCTAAGCTACCCTCGTCAACGCTGTCACAACCAGACATTTCCGGTCCACCTCATAGCAGAGAGAGCGAGATGGGTTCAGGGCAACCACACACAACAAAGACGCAAGTCGCACAACAACAACAACCATGGATCGAGAGGTTCCACAGACAAGAATGTGGTATGGAAGCCCGAGGGAGCCGTACCTGTCAAAATCCACCTCGACTCACCGGGACCAAGCGCGCTACAGTTGCAGCCTGGGAAGGTCCTGGACCTCTACCACGACGTGGGCCCACCACCTCAACGCCAACTGCCGAAATCTAGACAATTGGGCAATATGGGGAGGGAGAGGAAAATGATACACACCTTTCATGAGCGGTGGCTGCAGAAGATGAATATGTTGCTGCCTGTCGACGGGTGGGAACGACACGACCTGACAACTGCTTTGACCCGGAAGCTGCACGAGTGGAAGGTGTCGCCAAGTCCATCATTAAGCAACTGCAGGCGGGGGTAAGATATCCCACCTTTGAAACACCCAAGTCGTACTCCCAGGCCAATTACGGCAGCACTTTCGAGTGTATTCCTCGCTACTTCGCGGAGCTCACTCGCCCCGTTAAGATGCACACTCTACTACCAGTGGTGAAAGTACCATGGATTGTGTCACCCACGGGGCTCATCATCACTAAGGGCGGCTCGAAGGTACAACTGGCGACCGAGCACTCCGCCAGCGGTCTGAACGGGTCAGTCATTACACCTGAGGCCGCCCTACCTACCTTGGAAGCCGCGGCAGAGCAAGCGACGAAGGGGTGGTACCTCATGAAAGGGGATTTCAAGGACATGTTCCTCTCCTTCGTGCTAGACCCCTCTACCTACACCTGCAGCGGTTTCAGAGACTCTGTCACAGGCCAAGACCTCCTTGGCACATGTGTTTGGTTTGGCAACAAGTCGTCTTCCTGGCCAGTTCACCGATGAACTGTTCCGCCATGCGCGACAATTTCACAAGTCTGACAACACACCTGAGGACCCCCCTCTCGGGAAATGGGTGTGGTTGCCGAAATCGGAGTTGTGGGCCCTTCTGGGCCGACGGTATGGCGCAAGTGGGGGGCGGCAACACACTACTCCCGTGCTGTGTTGACCAGCTAAAACAGCTACTATGACCAGGACTTGTGGGGGAGAAAGATTTGGTGCAACCCACCATGGTCCCAAATGTTCAGGGCCATGGATCACTTGCTCACCCATTAGGCTAAGCGACCGCTCACCACACACGCGGTGTTCCTCGTTCCTCATTTTGAAGGACTGGAGTGGCCACGAATCCTGAAGGAGTTCGTCGTCCACCACGTGTCCCCAAGCTACACCACGAAGCTGTTCCATGCTAAGGACCTCTCATCTCATGATCCGAACCTAGTCCAGCTTACACTAGCTGCCGCACCGGTGTGTTGCTCCTGTCCAAAGGCTTCCCGACGCCTAACACGGCTCTGCAGACCCAGACCACCCTCTCAAGTACAACACCTACGTGAAGAGTTGGACTCGGTCAAGCACATGGTGAAAGACAAAGTGGTGCTGGCCAGTGGCAGTTTCAGGGCACCACCACCAGCGGAGCAGCAAGTCGCCGCGGCCAAGGCAGCAGCCCAGACACGACTTGAACCAGCACCTGCGGGTCACCGGGTCCTGGGTGGACAACCCTCAAGTTTGTGCCAACACCAACACATTTGGACCGGTTATCGCCGACATGATCAATTGGGACGACTCTAAGGCTTCCCAACCAACCCGTAAGTCTACTTCTTTCCTCGCCCTCTTCCCTGTCACCACCCTAGCTCGCTTCCTGGACGCTGACTCGGACGACGAGGGAGGTGTACGACTTCGTCAAAAATGGAGAGCCATTTCACTTGACAAATGGTCTGAAGACGATCTGAACCTCTACCTCGCTGCCTACCGTCTACGAGTGCGAGGGCTACTGAACTACAAACTACTGGACTGGATCAACCTTCTCCAGCACACCCTGAACCTCCGCAAGACACAGTACGGCGCGCAGGGACCACACCTGGGCTTCATGGTGCAGGTCAAGTTGCCCCAGCTGATGAAGGATCAAGTCGTAGTGGAAGAAGAAGCCATTGCCACCCAGCTTTTCAGCGACCTGGCGGTGGAGTTACAGTGATGCCAGCGTCATTGGCAGCGGCGCCAGCACCTATGAGACCGGCCATGACGACTGCGGGCGAGATCGCGACATCTATGACTACCACGCGCGGAGCCTACGGCATGCCTTGTGCTAACTGCGGAGCGATGTGGCACACCCACAAAGCCTGCAAGTTCTACAACAATGAGTTCGACGTGTCGAGCTGGGCACCTGGGTGGAGGACCCTCAGAGACCTCTAACGTGCCTTTCGGTAGGGCCGCTACCTACTCGCAAGCGCCAACAGGTGGACCGGCGCTGGTTAGCGTAGTATCGCGAGTACGTGAGATTAGCAGACGGCGTATGTGACTGTGAAGGGACAAGACCCTCCAGTTACGAAGTCACGTGACCCCCCCTAGTTTAGTGTGGACTATTATGGCTTGGTGTGACAGAAAATGTGTGTATTGTTTGAGGTGAGTGAGAGACACGGGCTCCCCAACCCCAACAGTCCGGCAACAGACAACAGAAAAAGTCGGACAACACACGCTAACTGGGGTACAGTCAATCAATAGCGCTAACTAGTGAGCGAGACCTAGCGGGTGCGACTATGGAGAGAAACGTAGGCTGATGGAGCTCCTTCCTGCGAGCTACGTGCGGCGATCGCGAACGGGTAGCGCCAGCAGGGGGAGCAGGAGCCGTGCGGCTGTGACCCGCAGGTCCTGTGCGCGGCGCTGGCGGTGCCGTAGCGTGTGTGGGCATGGCAAAGCCACGTAGCAGGCCTGCTCTCGGTGTCACACATGCAAAAGATCTGGGACACTTTAGAGCGCCAGTAGCCGAAGGCTTGCAGTTGCTCGTCGGAGAGGTGACCCTTCTCAGTGAGCATTTGCGCCATGCGCCCAGCTGGCCGCGGTCGTGGCCGGTCTTCTCGGTCGAGGAAACCCTTGACCTCCCGCCACGTCCACTTTTCCCCAGACGGGCTGGCGAGGACGTGGGTGTTTGCCCTGGCGGGCGAACCACGATGCGAACGGTAGGCCGACACAATTGTTGTTGGAAATATAGCACCAAGTGTGCGCATGGATGGACTGGTTCTTTTCGCTCTTGCCGGTGATCCTGAAGAACAGCTTGCCATCGTGTGTGCCAGATGTGATGGGCGCCGTCGCCGCCCTTCTCGATGAGCGCCTGGCCTTGGTAGCGAACGCCGAGGATCTGAGCATGGTCGCTGAAAAGGCGATCATGGCTAGTGCGTACTCTTGCTCCAGCCAATCAGCGGACTTCATATAAGTCCGAACATAGAACTGGAAGTGATCAAGGTCGACCGGAATCTGTTCCTCATTCTACCAGTAGTCATGGAGTGCTGCAGTGCGGAGTGCTTCCTTGACACGAGGGTTGAGGAGCGTGTTGGTGGCGTTGGGATAGCAACGGCACCACGCTCTGGCCCAGCCCTTTGCCGCCAAGATGTCAGTGCGGATGGTGGTGTGTTTGACTGCCACCATCTTCATGAAGATGTGGTGCACGATCCATAACACTGGCAGCATGGGCGGGAACACGTAAACACTGCTGAAAGCGGAATAAGCGGCTTGTGGTTGGATAGGTACTCCCCGGGGGGGGGAAGCAAACACACATTCGTAGCCAGCACCCTCGAGGCGCGAGCGCTGGTACGTCAAGTGTGCCAAGTCGGGGCCAGATCAGGGTTGTGTTGTTTGCGGCTTCGTGGTTGGCGACCAGGTGGTCAACAAGGTGCTTGAGCTTCTGGAAATCTGGGTTGATGAACCACGACCATCCGGCTAGCGGCTCGTCGAAAAAGCTCTGACGTCACCAGCAGCAATGCTTGGTTCGTGTGTTGAGGCCTACCTCATCTGCGAACGCCTCGGTGTTGTGTGTGACTCCAAGAAGCTGCTCGAGCCACTCGCGGTGGCAGAATGAGTAGTCTGCCGAGGAGGGCTGGTGATGTAGCGGCGTGACAACGTGTCGTCTCGCTCATTGAGCTCGCCCGTGATGTGTGTGCATGCGCAGTCAAGGCCTAACTTGGCCGTGAATTCGACGAACTCGCGGGCAACTGTGTCGAGAAGTGAGTTGGGTGAGTACCCCTTGTTGAACGCAGCTACCGCCTGTGTGTTGTCAATGCAAAACAGCACTCGCGCGTCCCTGTTGCGACCGGCGATGAGCATAGGGCCAAAACGGCAGAGAGCGACGAGCGCTGCCTGCGCCTTGCCGACGGAGATGTGCGGTCGTTCGTAGTCGTCGGGGTAGTAGCCCGCAAAGGACTCCTCCTTGAAGAAACCGCGTCTGTTCTGATGACAGGTACACTGTGCGCAGTCGTGCTGGTCACGTTCATCGCCTTGTGCGATTCGGTGCCGTTCTTCATCCCTTCGAGGATACGCCACGGGCGCCAGATGCCTTTGTAGGGGCGGTCTAGGTACATGGGAGCGCCGTTGTGCTCATGCGCATGGTCGATCCACCACTGCAGGTCATCCTTCGCCTGCTGTGTGAGGCATACAGCGTCTGACGCCGTCCACGTATGCTCTTGGGATGACGTTGACGGCACACTGCTTTGCGAGTGACGAAGTGATTCGACGGAACGGTGGCGAACAGGTCTCCCCTGTGTCCTCGTCATAGCTGAGTCTTGGGTAGAGGACTCGGGAAGCTGTAAATATGTGCCTTCCGGCTGCCGGAGTACGCAGCTGCGTAGTTCGCGGGACCGGCGAACTTGGCGACACCGCGTGCTAGCACGATGTCATCCGCTGCTGCCACCTGCTCGAGAAGCGCACAGGCTCACACAACCGTACCGTCGAGTTTGATGGACAGAATGGAGGTGAAGTCGGTCTTGGGATCGATGCAGACACCCTTGAACGAGAGACCAACGTCTGCGAGGGTTTTCTCTGCTTCGTTCTGCCATCCCACCCCGAGACGGTCAAGCGTGTAAGGTGGCAGAGCTGGGTGTGGGCCGGTTCGAAGGGGTCACCGGTCGTCGCCGCATCGACATCTCCGTAGTAGTCATCCATCATGACGACTGTCTGCGCCGGCGGTGCGTTCAGCCCCTCTTCTGTGGGTGGTCACCCAGCCCTCCCGCAGCATACGGGCAACGTCCAACGAGTACACACACTGCATGTGTGGGCCGTCGGTGGTGCAAAAGACAACTGAGGTGTGCCTCCAGGCGAAGCCTTTGTCTGGGTCGATGACAGACACTGCATCCCGCTCGGTCCGATGGCGAGGCTTGCCCAAGAATTTGTCTTGTACTGGACGGACAACAGCGTGGTGACCGCGATAGTGCCGTCCACTCCGCAGTAGAGGACAGTTGCGGGGTTGCAGGACTCGTTGTGCTTAGAGCACTTGCAGTCGAAGACTAGCCTCCACTTGATGGTCCTGTCGTCCCTCAGCTTGTCGACATAATGCATGGGGGTCAATACAAGCGGGTAATACGATAATGGGCCCTCATTTGCCTGTGCTCAGCGCGACTCTCCTGAACTCGCGTTGCGCGGACTGCACTGAACGGCGGGTCGGGGCCTCCAGTGCGGAGCGACGATCCGTTGACACATTGACGCGGGGCTTGACGCGAGTGATCGTACTTCCGCCCAGTTGGCACCAGTGATCGTACTTCCGCCCGTATCTTATACCATCAATGATGTAGGTGGGTGAGCCCGTGCCGCCCCCTCCTCCCACACGGCACGGGTGGCCCCTGTGGCTGGCCTAATGGCGTGTACAGCCTGTCCGCGATGCTGGCGACGACTGTTTTGTCGAACAGGAGTCGCCGGTGCTCGGGGTGGGGGAGGGGAGTGACGGCACCTGCTGCGACCAGAGAGGGTGTGTGTGGTCGTGGTGGAATTTGATCTTGATGACTCTCGAGTTGAAGCCAAACCATCGCTCCTCTCTGATTGATATAGCGCAGTGAGCGCAAATTGCCACAGCGGGACTGCACGATCTGATCTTGCTGCTACGGCGTCTGCTACTCGGCGGAGAAACGTGTGACCACTGTCCGTTGGGCCTGAATCGCGAAGCTTGCCGAAAATGAAATGTATTTTTTCATAAGAGAAAAAATGTATTTTTTCATAAGAGAAAAAATACAACACGGGGACCGAAGGTGTCCCGGAGCCGGCAGTAGGCACCTGCATCGCGGAGCTTGCGAATCAAGGGGAGGGTCCGTTGCCATGCTCTTTCGTGGAAAGCGGACCATGACAACCAATCAGTGTGGGTAGGGCATGCAATGCATCCCTTCATGGCGAGGCGGCAGCTCTGATGGTGGTGTGGGTGGCGTTGGAGCTGAGGCCTCGCCCTGGGACAGTCAGTCCCTCTTGCTGGGTTTCTTGCAAGACATGTGCCCGTTGTCTTCTGCTGCGGGAGTGGCTGGCGACGAACCTGCTGATGTGCTCTTGCGGCGTGCCATGGCCGCTTCACGCTTCAACGCCTTGTCGGCCGTGAGTACCCGGCACTCCGGCCTCGCGTGCCCTCAGCGTTTAGACCAAACTTTAGGGGCGAGAGTTTGTGGGGTTGTGGCGACGGCACTGATGGTGCCCCTTGTGCGACTGTATCTGTGGCTCCACCCACCGCGTGGGGAGCGTAGGCTGCACGGCGATGATGCCGAGAGGGCAGTGGAGCTTTCCAAAACGAATGCTCCCGTCGCAGGCTTGCAGCTCCTCCGATTGGTAGCGTTCGGCCTCACGGAAAAGCACATCGTTGTACTGCTGACCCCACTTTGTCCGTGTCTGGCATGCACGGCGAAACAAGATGAGCTAGTACGATGCCAGGGGTCATCTGTACTCTGATCCGTGATCGCAGCTGCTATGCATGTCGTGGCTGCGACCCTGTTCGCCTTGTAGGCGTCCTCGGCGAGGGGACCATTGAGATGGAACGCTCGAACGACCTCCAAGCAAGCTATGGCTCAACGAAACGAAGCTGGAATGGCTCAACGAAACGAAGAGACAGTACCATTGAAGAAATAAGTCAAAATGAGGACAAGTAGTGCGGTGCTGAAGGGTGGCTCGAACAAAATTGAGGCTAAGTGACCGCTCACCACACACGCGGCGTTCCTCGTTCCTCATTTCGAAGGACCAGAGTGACAACGAATCACGAAGGAGGCGAAGCGGCCGCTCACCACACACATGGCATTCCTCGTTCCTCATTTCAAAGGACGGGAGTGGTGACAAATCACGAAGGAGTTCGTCGTGCACCACGTGTACCCAAGCGACTCCACGAAGCTGTTCTGTGCTAAGGATCTCTCATCTCACCATCCGAACCTAGTTCAGCTGACACTAGCTGCCACACAGCATGGCCGACTGTGTTGCTCCTGTCCAAAGGTTTTCCGGTGCCTAACGCGGCTCCGCAGACCCGGACCACCCGCTCCACACACTAGAGACCTAAGCTGCGGGGACCTGCGACCTCTGCGATGAGCGCTCGCGCAAGATGATCATGTGTGATGAGTGGGTGCTAAGTACCACCGCAGAGCACACTTACTCTCTGGGGGTGGGGTTCACTTGTGCACCTTGCCGCATCTTGCGCCTGGACCTGCCAGACAACGGGGGCGACTTCAAGGACCACGAGGAGCTCACACATCTAATGGAGAAGGCGAACATGATCGAATCCAAGGCACTGGAAGACAGCACCTGACACAGCTACGCATCAAGAATCCAACACACGCTAAAGTGGGCACGGCATGAGGGCTAAGTTCAGCTACTGGCCAGTGCCCTTCAAGGCTGGCGGCTCACAACTGCAACTATACTGTGTGCATGTCGCAGAATCCAAGCCTACCTGGGTGTCGGTGACGGTAACACGGTCGGCAGTGGCCAAGTGGCACGAGCAGGCTGGCTTCGCGGACCCGTGGTCGTTCAAGGGGGTCAAGACTTTCTTACTGTCTTTTTTCAAGGGTCAACCCTAAGCTCCCAATGTCAGTACACAATGTGATCAAGATGCAGGACTACATGCAACACAAGGACACTCCCCTCATCGCTGCACGAGACATGTTCAGACTCGACTTACATTTCTTTGGAGTTCGGCAGAACTGGGAGGTGGAATGCAACAAGCTGGACGCGGAGGGGCAGAGCTGCAACGGCCTCCGGATTCGCGATCTGCGGATCGATAATGGCAACATGGGGCTCTATCTATGTATGGTGCATGAAAAATGACCCCTTCAGCAAAGGTCGGTGGATCGGGATTGCGAGGCTTACGGGAAGCAGTGTCAACGTGCACCAACACACGCTGACCTACATCTAGCTGCTAACAAAGGACATGGATCTCTCTCTGATGAACGGAATCTCAACCTGCCGTTGTTCCAGTCAACCAGGTGCAGACGGGAGTTCAACGGCAAACCGGCTACATCCCGGACACGGTTCAAAAGGCTGTTGAGCAAGGCCTTGGGAATCACGGAACCGGAACGTTTGGCGCGCTACTCCCTCCACTCACTACGAAGGGGGGGATGTACACATGCTATGGCGTGTGGAGTGTCGGTCGACGCCCTTACAAGACTCGGGGCCTGGTTGTTGAGGGCAATGTTCAAGCTGTACAACGAACCGGACCGCGGCCGGATCCTGGCGGTCACCCGGGTGATGTGAAGTATGTCTAACTACAGCATATGGTACATCACGTGGTTCGTGCACTCCCCCCAGACGTCTTGAGCTCGTGTTGATCTAGGGCCCACCCGCCTCCCTGCGAGCCCGGCGCGGCTCGCACGGTGTGGTGTTCAAGATGCCCACCCCCCAGCTCACCTCTCACACTCGCACACACACGCCACTCACTACGGCGCGGATCCGCGACTTGGGGTGTCAACCGAGCCCGGCTGGCTAGGGGTTGACTCCATTGGCACTGGGGTGTTGCAGTGACCGAACTGACTTTGCACCCGGCGTTGGCGAGAGTGCAGTGCACGCATACACAACTGTCAGTTCTAGTCACAGCTTAGTACTAGGCACAGTGCTGGCCACTGTAAAATGCAAATACACTGCAAAATAACCATTATCGGTCTCTCCCAGTTACACACACTCGCTTGGCTCTGAGGGACACGGAGCTAGAGACTGCTGAAAACCGCGAGGGGCAGCGTACACGAGGATTGCTTTCACGGTCTTGTTTGACCTCCGACATTCTCGCTCTCGGGCTAGATTATCGGTCTAATTCGACTTGACTAGTTTCAACGAATCGGCACTAACGTGTTCAACGTGGTTTCCAAACCCGATTGTTCGGGTTTCGACGGTTTGTTTCGGAACTTGTGGTCGATCTGGTGTTTATCTCCAGATCAGACCGAGATATGCCCGGAGCCTACTTAGGCCCGGAGCACGGGAGCGAGATGCTCGGAAAAAACTGGACCTAAGCTCTCGCGGTCTCTGCGGGT
>QUTJ01031382.1:0-11232 GCA_003573635.1 Goniomonas avonlea | reverse complement strand
GACGGGGGCGCCCTCGAGGAGATGACACTGGTGGCAGCCGGCGGTGGCGGGGTGGGGTCGACTGCCTGTCCTGAGCCGTCCGGCGCCTGGAACAGTTTCCGCTCCCAGACGTTGTCGTTGGCGGGCAGAGGGTGGGTGACGACCTGCTTGGTGTACGTCCAGGTGTCCGCTGTCGCGTCCGCATGGTGGGCGGGCTGCGGAGCTGAGAAGAGGTCGGGGGCCACACGGTTGGGGTGAGGGGGCTTTGCGCCGTTGAGATCGCCGTGTGTAGGGTGCACAGTGTTCGGGTGCAGAGGGGTTTCAAGGGGTTGGGTGTCCAGCATCTGCGTTCTCGGAATAGGGTTGCTGAACACTTGCTGCTGGCTGCGGCCCAGAGACGGAGCAATGGGCTGTGATGCATCCAGCATCTGCGTTCTTGGCATGGGGTTGCTGAACACTTGCTGGTTGCCGCCCAGAGACGGGGCAAACGGCTGTGTTTGCGCTCGTGGCTTCGGACCGAGGTTGTGCTGGGAGTATCTGAGAGGGTCAGGCAGGGTGCCACTCGGGGTGAGAGTAAAGCCGATGTTCGCATCACCGGAGTCAGACTTTACCGACTGGTTTAAATGGTCTGGAAAGGCTCGATCGCTCGCGATTCTCGACTGAAGAGGCTGACGCCCCCGCGAACCGTTTCCCATTGCGGGGGCGGGGGCTGAACGTGCGGGCCGTGGGGACAACTCAGTGGCGTCGTACAGGAAAGGGTTCAAAACACTCTGTTGCTTTCGAGAAGGCGCCTCAATCGCAGCAGTCCGATTTCTTGAGGTGACGGGTTTCTCTGACTTCGGTTTGTCAGTGTTTTTGGCCTTTGGAGCGTCTTTCTTGGGATCCTCCTGGTCTTCAACCGGTTCTATCGAAAGGTGGGTAATGGGGTCCTCACACCAACACAAAAACACTTACCAGCAGCTGGCTTTCGTTTTTTGGGGATGTCGATTTCGGTGAGTTCTTTATCGAGTGACCGCTTCAAGTCCAAATCAACAATCTTCCCAGTAGATTGCTGTAGGAATTTCAGCAAGTGCAACGATTTACTGCTGTCGCACCATCCAAATCTGCAGCCTGACCGAAGAAGCGCCTGGAGCGGCGTTCAGGAGATCCGGCAGCTGGTCTCGCCGGAGCTTCTTGACCGGATTATTCTCAATGGCCACCAGAACATCTCCAGGCCGAAACTGCGAATGAGAGTGTTGATGTTGCAGGTTGTAAGACGGGGCTCAGACCTTGCTCTCAGGGCCAAGGTTTACATCAGTAAGCTTGAAACCGACCAGCTCCTTGGAAATTTTTGTCTTTTCGGCCGAGAAACAAATGCCCTTAGTTTTCTTCAAATCAACTTTTCCATCCCAGCTCATGTGTAATACACCAGTAGTTGAGCGTCCACCCACAACGTTGTCTGCGGCAGAGCGTCTACGCGGTCAGGCTGGTCTCGGGAGGATGCCCACCGCACAGCATGGCGGAGCGAAGCGGTTTTACAGTATCGAGACGACGATCGTTGTACGTTTTCGTCGGGTCTGTGCTTTTGCGGCGAAATTTGCGGGGCGATGTTGGCTTTCGTCACTTCGTTTCGGCGTCTGGCCCCGAGGCTGGCAGGGTCTCGGCTTCTGAGCACTGGATCATCCAACTATCCTCCTGGTCTGAAAGCAACAGATGAGAACCTTGGGAACCTTGGTACGCCTCCTTGGTTGAGCCCTGTCGTTGACGCTGCGTGCAGGGGATGTTGCCAAGGCTGGAAGCCTCCACGAATTTTTGACCGACCTGCACAGTCGGTTCGGACCAATTGTGTCTTTTTATTGGGGTAAGCAGCTCGTTACCAGCGCTGGTTCTCCCAAGGTCTTTGCTCAGGTGATAACGCTCTCTGTGTACCCAAGATTTCTCATTCTTGAGTGTTCAGACACGGAGCTTGTTCGATCGGCCCGTCATGCTGTTTGAGCTCTTTCAGCCTTTGATTGGAAATTCCTCAATTCAATTTGCGAACTTTGAAGACGGCCGGCGGCGACGGAAGACTTATGACCCAGCCTTCTCCAACCGCGCCGTGCGGGACCTCCACCCCACCTTCGAACAATGGGCTTCGGAGGAACTTGAAGAAATCCGCCGCTCGGCCGGGACGCCGTTTAATCTTCACGCAATGTCACTGAACTCAGCATTGAATATCTTCTGCCGGACGACGTACGGGCTTCGCCTGTCACACGCAGAGATGGACTCCCTTCGCGAAGCCTACAACTTCTGCTGGCACGATATGGAGATCAGGTTGGGAGGTTCCCAACCAGAGCCTGGCAGCGAACGGCAGGCCAAGTTTGAGAGCCACCGTTCTCTCATCCAAACGACATTGCTCCGAGCAGAACCTGGGATGTCTGAGTTCGTCGACCGCGTTACTGCCGCGAACCTACCTGAGCAACAACTTCGTGATGAGATGATCACATACTTTGTCGGCGGGCTGCACACCAGTGGAAACCTCCTTTGTTGGGCTTTGTATTTTGTGGCGTCCCACCCCGAAGTCCAGGCAAAGTTGCACGAGGAGCTGGACCGTGTCATGGGTGATCGCGCCATTCCAAACCAGGACGACGTGAAGTCCGGAGGACTGCCTTACCTTGCTGCTGTGATCAAGGAGTCTCTCCGATGCAGTGTGTTGGCGCCGTGGGCGGCTCGATTTTCTACCGATGAAGTCACAATCGATGGCTACCAAATCCCGCCCAACACCCCCATCATCCAGGCACTTGGGGTTGTGCTGCAAGACCCAGCCATCTGGCCCGAGCCCTTGAAGTTCGACCCGAACCGGTTCATCGACATCCCAGCAGACAGAGAGCGGCTGGCGTACCCGCCGTTTGGATTCGCAGGAACGCGCGTGTGCCCTGGCCAGCGATTCACCAACGTGGAGGCGACGGTGCTGATGGGGGCAATGCTGAAGGAATTCCGGTGTGTTTTTTTGGGTGTAGAGAAGTGTCGAATGTAAGAATGCCGATTTTGCAAATGTCGAATGTAAGGGTATGGAATGTAAGGGTGTCGAATGCAAGGTTGTCGGGTGTAACAATGTCGAAGGGAGAGCTGACGTGCTCTCCTCTTGACGTGCTTCCTGACGTGGCACACCCTCGCGGACTGATGGTAAGGTTGTCGGATGCCGAATGTAAGAATGAAAGAATGTAAGCTCTTCTACAGAGTGTGTGGCAGTGTGGGTGAGTGCGTGACACTGTGGGGTACACAGGGACGAGGTGCCAGGAAGTCTTGGCGACAACAGTGGAACCATAACTCTTTAATTTTAACACCCTCACAGTGTCTCGCTCGCACCAGGGCAGGCCGAAGTGACCAGGGAGTACGGTCTCGTCACCTCTCCGAAGGAACAAATCGACTTCGTCGCAACCCCCCGCTCATAAAAGGGACAGACGGTCTGGTCGAACACGGTGTCAGAGCTATGAGAGCACCTTTGACCGTATTGACACGGCGTGCTGAGATTGGTGCAGCACGTTTGCTAACGTCAATAAATAGAGTACAGCGAACGAAATCCTCGCAGCTTTTAGGGTTTGGTTCCGCCGAGGGTTTGGTTTCGGCGAGACTGTGGCACAAGGCCACTGCGGCAAACGCGCCGATTCCGTTGCCATCTCCACGATCGCCGATGAGAGAGAAGGGGAGGAGAGAGAGAGAGAGAGAGAGAGAGAGAGAGAGAGAGAGAGAGAGAGAGAGAGTATTCAAGCACCTAGGAAACTGCACATACACACGCGCACACACACACACGCTAGAGTATTTTAGCGCCTAAAAACTGCAGAGCAGCCACGTAGACCCGAAGATCTGCCTAGGAGCAGTAGAGGAGAAAACCCCAACTGGGAGCGTATCAGCGATCGATCGCTGATCGGCATTGTCAGCAGAAAACTTACAAGCCTTGCTTGGAGCTGCAACAGCAGCAGCCCGTCCACGGTTCACTGGAATCACTGCAGGTTCTGGCCTCAATTTTGCAGACGGTGGCTTCCTTTCTCCTTGGGTTTCTTGTAGATCCCATAGTGGAACGAGCATATCTTGGAGCTCGGAGTCACCTTCTTTCCAAGGGCGCATTGCATCGTAGTACTGTCCCTTTTTTTTGGCACAGCAGCACAGGCATGCGTACTCATGAAACTGGCACCACAACTTGGAAGAGAGCCCGACAAGTAACGGCAGATAAGTAATTGCGGATAACACAAAAAAAATCCGGCGACATCAAACGGGCCACATGCTTGAAGAGAGCGCGACTCGGGCTCAGCAAGTAACGGCGGGTTCTGATTTATTCCAGCTAGACCAGACTGGCCACAAGCTGGAAGAGATCCTGCCCTCGCTGGCGGGCAGCGAAGCAAGCCACTGCGAACACTAGCTGATAAATGTCCTCAACGGCTTTGGGGAGGGGGCCCACGTTGATGGCCAGGCCGAGAAGGGTCCCGACGACCAAATCGGGGGAGGAGGTGAAGATGCCTGAGCTGTAGAGGGCGATCCAGGAGTAGAAAGTCTGCAAATTGTGCGTTAACGCTGCTGTGTGTTTGTGCGTGTGTGCATGTGCGTGCGTGCGTGCGTGCGTGAGTGTCTCTCTCGCTCTCTAGTACCAGGTCGGTAGTCTGTGGGATGTAGGTCAACGAGTGGTGGACATCTCCCCTCGCTTTCTCAGGCAAGGAGGATGAACAAGCCCTGCCAGTTCGTTCTGTGTCCACTGGGCAGCGAGATCGCCGTGTATCCTTCGTGAGACGCCCTGAACGACTGCTACAGCCACAATGAGAGGCTGTGAACGACAAGGAAAGGAGTGTGAGGGTGCGGCTGCTCTCGGTGAGCCGCTGACGCTGAGTGGAGAGAAAAGGACGGAAGAACGTTCGTGCTGAGTGGGATCTTGATCTGGAGCCCTGTGTCTGACGAAGTCTGTCCTCTCCAATTGAAAGTCGAGACCTCGGGAGACATCGCCCCAGCGCAAGACGGCAGGGTGGACTTTGACACAGCACAGCGGCTACTCACCGCCATGTACGAAGCCACGTAAATGTTGAACGAGAGCACGGGCCCCATGTACTTCTTGAACTTGAGGGTATGGAGGAACATGGAGATCGTTGTGGCAAATGACGCAAAGATCAACATCCTGAAGACTGCCAGAGGCGTGAGTAAGATGACCAACTGGCGTAAATGTGAAGAACTCACTCTCGATCCGCTGCTCCTCGGTGGTGCGGCCCATGAACCGGGTGTAGTTCAGATAGTAACCAATGAAGAACTTGGCCCAGATGTAAAAGATCTTCGTAACCTGCCCCCAAGCCAATAAATAACAGCTCCGGGACAATGATATTCGAATGCATCGATATACGAGGGGAAACACAAAACAATATGCGCACCCAAGTGCTGATGTAGAAAAATGTGCGGTTCTTGTCGGTCTTGTTCTTGTCCTTGTTGTTCAGCGAATCCCGGAACCTCGTCTTGGGAAAGAATGGGCGGATCACAGCATACGGAAGGTAGGCCCAGGTGACCTCAATGATGAGACCGATGGCTGAGCCAGCGGGCATGACGTATGATCGGGTCACGTCGTGCATGTAGACGGCCTGGAACAGGAGCAGGGCAGCGAAAAAGATGTTTTCAAAAATAAAATTGTAGGATAATGTACTTTTGTCTCCGTAGTAGCCAGGATCAGTTTGGCTGCTCACGTGTCAAGGGGACGCAAAGGAGTTGTGTGACGTACTGTTTTGGGAGGAAGGTGAAAGTGCAGACAGCAACGACACTTTGCATCACGCCCAGAAGAGGGGTGAACCACGTCAAGGGACAGTCGCGCATGTACGCAGCCCCTCCAACGCGATGATATTCAATGAATTGTGCGGTCCAGAGGATCAAGAAGACCAAACCGACCCAGCGGTGGAGAACGAACTTGCGCCGCAAGAAAAGCCTTGCGAGCACGTTCTTCGAGAGAAAGGTCTGCCACACAGACATGGAGGTCTCGCTCGCAGATGCAGTGGGTTTGATCGGCGTCTCGCCTGGGTCGCTGTGGGGAACTCGCGATTTGAAGCCCATGGTCCTGGCACTTGCTCAAGCAGCCGACGCCGACGGCGAAGAGATCGTTCTCGTTGAAGACTCGTTCTCGGCCCCAGATAAGGCTGGATATTTCAAAAGCCCAAATCAAGTCACGCGTCCCTCGTCAAACGTTTGTAAATGATTGTCAGTTATAAATAATCGTTGCCATTAATGAAAAAGAAGATAGACAGTTCGATCTACTACTGAAAACGGCGCCGTCAGGCCAAAAGGTCCTTGGACACGGACAAGTTTCACAGTTGGAACAGTCCTTTGGACCGCGGGCAAATCTAGGGCCGCAAAAGCTCTGCTGTTTTTTTGTAGTCCACCAATGTTTCAGCTGGTGTGGAGGTTTTTTCGAGGTTTTCTTGACAGTCTTGCGTTGCACCGGCTCTTCAGGTGCTGTTTGTGCTCTCTTGCGTTTCCCGACTTTTGACGCAGATTTTTGATCAAGTCCAGCAAGCTCCGTCGGCGAATTGCAGCCTGTTTTTTGCTAAATGGAGTCATTTTTTTGGGAAGCGTAGTTCTTGTCAACTATGTCCTGGTCCCTTTCTTGCAAGACTACCTGCAGATGTCCGAGAGCGTCCAGAGCATGCGTGTGGTGCAGTTTGGGGCGACGGTGTTTCGTTTTGTTTGCTATTACGTGCGTTCAATCAAGTGAATGCATCCCGCGGCTGAACTGGGTCGCCTCAGATTTTGTGGCTCTACCCACTTTATGCATTGAGCTTCGTCCTTGGGATGGTTTGGCACCAGGACATCGCCACGTATGCGTGTGTCATTGCTTGTCGGCGCCCCCCCGAATCCGAAGCCAACGTGTGGGCCGCGCTGAGCAAGTACGCCCACTGCCCCTCGGCGCGTTCCCTAACCCCATCATCAGAGGCGTGTCTGGAGTGGGCGACGAGTTCTACAGACTTTTGATCGCGCTCTGTCTGACTGTGATGGCACACCTCTGGACCTGGTGAGTGCACCCTGGCCCTTTGCGATTGTGGACCTGAGATCTCTGCAGTCTTGTTCCCTGGCTGATTCCCGGATGGCCTGGACAGTATCTTGGCCAGTTTGGTTGCTGTTTGGCTTTTGCATGGATCTACTCGTTCTACGCTTTCGAGTACGAACCCTGCCCTTTGACATTGAAGTATCTCTCACTGTCGTCATGTTGGATGTTAGTCTGCGCTTGCCTGCGGTTGCGAAATCCCATCGTTGCGAATCCGATCTGACCTCGATGCAGCTACATCTGGGTGAACGAGGGCCGGAGAATGCGCCCTCGGATTTCTCATTTCGAGGCCCACTGGGCATATTTCGCTGGTTTTGGTACGCGCTTGTTGTCAGGATTATCAGTGGTTGGTCCTATTGGGTTTTTGTCCGCGGTGTATCGGTATTTCTGAATTTTGACATCCCGGTTACCACTCCGACAACTGGTGCAGTGTGCCTTACAGCCATTTGCAGGAACTCCGGTTGCCGTTGCCAGTATGATGTTGCCTGTGTTCGTCAGTGATGCAGCCTACGCGATGTTGTTTCCCTTGGTAAGAGCGGTTCCACCGGTCGTCTGGGTGTCATCAGTGATGCCGCTCAGCAAGATACGATTTGTGTCTGTCTCTCTGCGTCTGTCCGTGGCTAGCCTGTGTGTGTGTATCGTGTCCGACAATCTCATCTGTTTCGCTGCGACCCACCGCTTATTTTCTTACTTGTGTGTGCAGCTTTTGGTGCTTGCTGCCACCGCACGGCCACAGCGAGACTCATATCGGTACGCTGCGTTCACTTGTGCTCTCTGCTCTGTGGTGCGATGACACCGTGTGTGCTTCTCCCCTGTCCCTTTCGCGCTTGACCGACTTTTCGCAGGTTGCCGATCTTCGCTCTGCCTACTGCAGTAGTGGACGCTATGGTCACAATAGTGCTACCAGGGAAGCGGCGCAAGGAAAGATAGATTGTAGTTCTCAAAATGTACAGGAGCCGAACTTGGCGAACCATCTGAAATTCACAAGAATGTATTGCAGACTCGTCTATGATGAACCAGCTCTGCACTGATTTTTTGACCCTTTGTGCCACGATTGCACGGTCGCCCTAGTCAGTCTTGACGCGTTGCTCCAGTGTATTGTTCTCGTGCGAAAAACCGGTAAATGGTCTCCACAACATGCTCAACGGAGTCAGATATATCACAAGCAAGAGCGTCCACTGGCTCTTCTAGCGTGTGAAACTGGCTATCGAGAAGGTCAGGGTTCATGAAGTGGCCAGCCCGATCTCTCAGACGCTGGGAAATAAGTTCTGGAGATCCTTTAAGGTGAACCCAGCTGATGTCCGAACGTTGAGCCAGCTGAGTTCGGTACTTCTGCTTCAATGCAGAGCATGCAAGCACCACATATGTCGAATATTTTTGGTGTCTCTCTAATTCAGCAGCGATTTTTTGAAGCCAGCTCGCGCGATCTTCGTCCGTGAGAGGCTCGCCGCGGTTCATTTTGTTCACGTTACATTCTGGGTGGAAATCATCTGCGTCCAAAAACAATCTTCCCACGCGCTTGGCCAAAGCCTTTCCGACAGCCGTCTTTCCAGCACCACAAACACCCATCAGAATCACATGCGTGCCTGTTGCCCAAGACTCCTCTGGCGGGCTCATGAAGCCTATGATGAAGGGCAACAGGCGAGGTTGATCGAGATTCCCCCAAGATTCCATGGGTCGGCGTGGGTTTTGGTTCGGTGTCGGAAAAACACGTGCCTATTCAATGGGAGTGAATACTCCGAGAACAACTTTTCAGGTTGGCAAGCTTGGGGAGCGGTGGGCTCAAGTTCCAAGGGCCACAGCTGCAACACTCCCCAACGAGACCGAAGACACCGGGAAGCTTTCTTGGGATTCCATTGGAGAATGATGGTTCGTGCATCCGCAGTGCTGGTTGTGATTGACTGTTCACCCTCTTTCCTCCCTGTGCAGAATCAGGCTTCAATGCCCGTCGGCATCAGCGGACTTGACACTGGTTCAGACCCTATTGTGCCCGAGGTGCACCCCGTGAAATGTTTGAAGTTTACATGACTTACTTTGATGCAGACGGCGCCTCATGGGCACTACGGTCGTGCGTCACCACCGGTTTTGCCTTGGCTTGAGAATTAACCGCGCCCCGGCAGAGATCGAGCGGCGTCCTTCGGATGCTTCCTCATCCCCGCCAAAGATGAGCCCGCAAATGATCCCCACACAAGCACCGACGCCCCCGCCGCCCGGCATGCCAATTTTTGGCGCGCCACAGAATCCGTACTCTGGCACTCCGCCGCAGAATCACATGACGGCGTTGTTTGGGTGCGCCACTCGCACAATCGTGGTTTAAGGCTAAATCGTGTGTCCAGTCAAAGCCCAATTTTTCGTGAAGAAAGCCTCCTCAATGGATGGTACTCGTCTTCGCCCGGGACTCCCAGTGCGTTTCTCCTCGCACGTTTTCGCGCCTCTAACCGCCCCGTAGCCGTTCTCGGTACAAGTGCCCCAGGGGAATATTTCTGTGAGTGTTTTGTCCTGTCACTATAGGTTATGGAGCTTACTCGTCTGAAGCCCGGCCCTGGGAAGGTGCGGAGGCTCGGGAAGTGCGCGTCGGTTTCGAGCAGAGCGCCGAACAGCTCCTCGACGATGACGACGACATCATCCCCCCAGGCGAGCCATCCATGTGCCTTGAATGAGCGTTTTAACTCCTCCACAGACCCGCAGCAGTTTGAGGACATGTTTTCCTCTCTCGGAGGTGCGACCCCCAATCCCGAATGCGCATGAATGAACAACCCTTTGCAGGGATGGAGCTGGAGGATGAGACTCGAACCCCCAATCCCCCCGCGCAGCCACAGGTACGAACGCATCTCGAACAGGTGCTGAGATTTCCTTGACTTATGACTCTCCTGCGCCCGCCCGCAAACACTCCCGCACCAGCAGCAAGCACCGTGGCCAACGTTGGATGCGGGGTGGAGCGATCCTCCAATCCACAGCCACTCGGCCAGAATCTTGCTCGTTCGCAACGTCGGTCGAGATGTGGAAGACGAAGAGCTCTGTGCGCTCTTTGAGGTAAGTTGTCCGAGACCGTCCTTCCGCCTCGTGTGCGATTTTCACCCTCCCCAACCGCAGTTTTTTGGTCCGCTGCGCAGCATGTACGCGCAGTTCAAGGGGCGCGGTTTTGTGATTGTAATTTTCAACGATATCCGGCACGCACAAGCTGCTCTTACTCAGTTGCAGGTGTGCATCTCCTCTCTCCCCCCTCTGAATTCAGACTGCCGTTTCGGCACCTTGTCGCACCTCTCTGACGCACCTTGACCCGTTCGATGGTACAGGCGCTGATTGTCGCCCTCTCCCTCTCTGATTGCCGCCCTCTCCCTCTCCACCTCTGTCAGCATGAGCGGTCTGAGGAGTTGTGTTCTTTCCCTCACTGTTTCTTCCATGCCCAGAAGGTTTTGATATCTCCTGAGATATCCTGAGATTCCCTGAGTGCGTCCTCCATTCTCCTCAGAAAGTCCTGAGATCCCGAGCGTTGCCTCGTACACGATGGACCTCACACCCAGCGCGCCCGCAGTCTTGCATGGTTCATGGGCGCCATCTCGAAGTGCACCCCTGCCTGCCTCGCAATCTAAAAGACCAGCTGAGCGAATCCGACCGAGATCTCTGCCACGGGACCCTTGTCGTGTTCAACCTCGACGCCCACACAACAACCGAGGAAGTTAGGGCGCTGTTCTCCAAGGTTGGCGAGGTCAAGGAGGTAGGAGCTCCACTGTGAATTCAATTTCGTGAGAGGGAGAGGGGAGAGGCGGACACAGAGACAGAGAGAACGCGAGGGAGGCAGAGAGGGTGAGGTAACGAGAGGGAGGGGGAGGGAGAGGGGGGGGGGGTCCACACAATGACAGCCACGACAGGTCTGCGAGAGGGAGAGGGAAGGGAGCGATAACAAGGAGGGGGGGAGGGGGAGAGAGAGTGAGAGTGAGAGAGAGAATCCGCACAGTGACAGCCACTGACAGGCGATCACAATGAGGAGAGTGTGTGTGTGAGAGAGAGAGAGAAGATCCGCACAGTGACAGCCACTGCCAGGTCCGCGAGACTCCGCACAAGCGACACCACAAGTTCGTCGAGTTCTACGATATCCGAGCTGCCGAAGCGGCCTTGAGGATGCTAAATCGGTTCGAACTCCGGGTAAGCAATGAGACAGGAGCGCTGCGTCCTGCCACCACCTCCCTCGCTCCTCCTCGCTCGCTCCCCTTCCTCCGCCTTCCTCG
>QUTJ01031381.1:0-11232 GCA_003573635.1 Goniomonas avonlea | reverse complement strand
ACCGCCCCCCCCCGCTTTCGCCAGATCACTCTCTGTCGCGCTCGCCCCTGACTCTGCCTGTCGCGAACGGAGTGGCTGGTTGTGACAAACTGGAGCACCGCAGAATCTCCATGGGCAGACGTTCGAAGGGTTTGGCGGGGTTGGCGGGGTTATGCCTCGAGAGTGGCCAGTGGTCAGAAAAGAAAGTTGCAGAAAGTGGGCGGATTGTGTCGTGCTCTCATGCGCCCACTCATACAGGTTGGTTGGGTGAGCTGTGTACACACACCCACGCACACGCATACACAAACACACTTGATCTGGGCGTCGTGGTACTCCAGCACCCGCGAAGGTTGAGGCGGCAACCCGAGAGCGACCCGCACTCGCTCCGCCAAGTCAGCCGTACTCGCGACGGCGTCGAACACCTGCTGCAGCGTTGGGCTTGCTCACTGCTTACTCTCGCTCACTTTGTCTCGCATGCACGCGACAGGCCAGGCGTTGATTACTCTGTCATACTCGCTGCACACTCTCGCTTTTCACTCACACCTACACTCTCTCTCACACACACACACAGCACCTGGTCAAGCGTGAATCCGCCAGACAGAGACAGAAGGGAGAGGAGAGGCAGAGGCAGACAGAGGGGAGAGAAGCGGTCAGAGAGCGAGCGAAAGAGTGGGAGAGGGGCGGCCCCTCACTCAGTACTCTTTCCCTCTCTCTTGCACTCACTTGCTACTTACATCAGTGGCTGTGTCGCACTCGCAACTTTCGCTCGCTCACTCCCTCACTCTCACTGACTAAATGAAATGGCACGGGGAAGGGGAGCCCCCCCCAGAACTGCTGAGCGGAAGATTCCATAGAATTCGCTGCGAGCAGGAGAGTATTCGATCAGAAGAGAGTGTGAGAAGAGAGAAGTGAGAAACAGTCTTGGAGAAAATCAAACCATCATGAATGACGCGCTAACTGCGTTGAAAAATTCGTGGCACTCGTCTGAGCCACAGGCAGAAGAGACAGTGAAGGGGGGGAGGGGAAGGGGTGTACACAGGCGTTTGTTGCCTCGCGTTCTCGTGCTGTACTTCTCTACACACCGGGCCCAGATTGCGGAGAGATCCCTGTTCGTCCACAACGTAGATTGAGTCTGTTCGACAGCCTTCAGGAAGCTTTCTTGTGGGCAGCAGCCCGCCAGGTGGAGTCGAGGAGGATTGCATCCATGGGGGCGGTTGAGGCTGCGCATGCTGCGAAAGCAATGAACATGGTTAGGGAAAAAGGGAGCTAGTTCACTCACAGGAGAGGATCCAGGAGCAGCGTACGGGGCAGGAACTGCGTATGGGGGCAGTGGCTGCCCTGTTGGAGAACCTGCGTATGGGGGCAGTGGCTGCCCTGGTGGAGAGCCTGCATATGGGGGCAGCGGCTGCCCTGGAGACTCTGCATACGGGGGCAGTGGCGGCCCTGCTGGAGATCCGTATGGGGCCCCCGGTCGAGATCCAGCTAGTAACGACGACGCTGAGTATCGCCGTCCTCCAAGTGGGTGCTGCTGTTCATGTGTTGACGCTGTGCCGCAACTTGGCAGGACTTTTGTCCAGAAAATGAAAGGGGGACTCACCACCACAGAGGACGATTGTGAAAACGAGGCGGACCGCGCTTGCCCTGGACCACATAAGAGAAGGAAGTAAAACCTCAGCGCATGAGAAACTCACCGTGATCGAGAACCCCATTCTCGCGCAACGCGCGTTTCAGTGTCTCGATCGCAGTGTCAACATTTTGTGTTCTGCAAATTAGATGTCAATTCCGCACTAGGACTCAAAAAGTGACGGCACGTACGAGTTCCACGGATACAAGGTCTGCCACCCAAGAAATACGCCATCATAAGCCAGAATCTGGGGGTTTGGCCGAAAAGAGTATGCTGTAGAGGATGAGTTCCAACCCGCCAAACCCAAGAAGGACTCACGAGGGGTGGCTTTGACAATCAGCGTTGGAGGCCGGGTTGGATAGTCTGAGTGCAGGAACACATGCAACTGCATTCGGGCAGACCCTTCGCTGATTTCCCCTTCCAGCGCGAGCACATTACCAGTGACTCCCTTGTCCGCGATGCAACTGAAACCATACTTTTCCACAGCCTCGACAGCGTCCCGAAACAGGGTGGAAGTCTTCCTGTTCTTGTACGCCATCTTATACTCGTTCACATTGTAGAGCTCAGGAGACTTAAGAACATTTTTCACTGCCTTTGAGGCCCCATTTTCTCTCCGACCAAACAAGTGCATCGATCCGCCGGATTCTCCGTGGTGGCAACCATACACAGATCAGATAGGTCCCCAGCGGGTTCTGATAACGAAGCGGATTCACGGAATTTTAACGTGACGGAAAAACGTTGGCGCTTGATTATTGGAGTTAGGGCACAGCAGTGACCGTGTCACTTTTCTCTATCCCGGACAGATTCGAAAATCCGGTTGAAGCGCGTCGAACGCGACACGAAAGGAAAGTGGGCAGTTCCCCAAGACATCCTTTCGCGCCGTTGGGTTGTAATCTGTTCACATGGTGAGTTCTTGGCGTGCCTTCGGCGGTGGTGTGTTCCTTCCGCAATTTTTTGTTGAGACTTGATGGCTGAGGGGCATTCTGTGGTTCTCCTGTGCCGGGGTCGTTTTTCGCGATTTCCCCGCGCAAATGTCTCTTGGTTGAACGATCTTGGTGCTTTTGCACCCGTGTCGTTGGGCCGAGTTCTGTCCAAGGGTTTTGTAGACTGATTTTGCTCAAACTCTTCATCTGTGCAGGCCTACGCATATCGTCGTCCCGCTGCACGTCGGCAACAGAAGGGTGGAAAGTTTGAGCTCACCGAGGAGCAGAAGCAGGAGATCCGTGAAGCCTTCGATCTTTTCGATACCGATGGTTCCGGCACTATTGATGCCAAGGAGCTGAAGGTTGCTATGCGCGCCCTCGGCTTCGAGCCCAAGAAGGAGGAGATCAAGAAGATGATCTCCGACATTGACAAGGACGGCTCAGGCACCATCGACTTCAACGAGTTCTTGGAGATGATGACCTCAAAGATGGTGAGGCCGTCTTGGTTCGAATTTCGGGAGCTCATTGCTGATACTGTTTCTAGAGCGAGCGTGACCCAATGGAGGAGATTGTCAAGGCTTTCCGCCTGTTTGACGACGACGAGACTGGCAAGATCTCTTTCCGCAATTTGAAGCGTGTAGCCAAGGAGCTCGGTGAGAACATGACCGACGAGGAGCTCCAAGAGATGATTGATGAGGCCGATCGTGATGGTGACGGCGAGGTCAGTTTGTTTCGTTTGGTATGGGCTCATCGACTGACTTTTTTCCAGGTGAGCGAGGAGGAGTTCATCCGCATCATGAAGAAGACCAGCCTGTACTAAGCAATTCTCCCCCTCTTAAAGCCCCCCCCCCCCAATCTTGCCGCCCAACACATACCTCTAATCGCCGTAGTTACAGCTGTTCGCCTCAAATTGCGTTGGCGCTTGACCTCCGCCGCGGGGCTCGTGTAACAGGGGGCACAGTTCCTCTGTCATCGATTCTCGTTTTCAAATACAACAATGTGCAATGTTTCGATGGTGCGGTTTGTTCCTGTTCGCAAAATCTTGCACATTGCTTGTTTATGATTTGGTGAAGACGTCACTAGCGTCGAGCCCTACGGCATTGTGCCAAACTTAAGTTGCTTGGAAACAAATTGGAGTCCCAGGTCACACATGCTCATACAATGGCCTGACATCAGCGATCCCTCTATGACTCGCCACGGCACACTGAGGGAATCATCAGTTCTATTGAGGCACTCGACACCGACACGAAAGCAGACCTGACCTGACGATAGCACAGCGAGTGAGGGTCGACATTAGCTCGCTTGCGAGCGGCCTATTCGGGCAGACTGCCGCCCTTAAAATATTCGTAACAATCCGTGGTAGAATACATAGAGCCCGGCAGTGCCCCTGACCGAGCAGTTGCTCTTGGGGTGAGGAATTCACCAGAAAATACACCAAAGAAAGAACTGTTTAGAAGGAATTCTTCACTCCCATTCCCAGCATCCTGGATCGTAGAAATTGAAATAGTGCAAAGGCGAGAAAAATAACGGCCCCAGTACATCAAGTTGGGTGACACGCCCTGTGATGAGGGCGCGCAGATGTTCTGCAATCACCGCTGCATCATGCCGGGGAGTCGTCGGAGCATCTTCTGGTGGCTGATTGCGTGCAACGTGGGGGCTGAACAGGAACGGCGTGGGAATCAAGGTACGGAAAACTTTGAAGACAATAGCCGAGGCTGCAAGGGGAGGCGTTCAAGGGACAAAAACACGAGCTCGCCGACCATCACAACTCTCTGTCTGGACTTGAAACGGCATGTGTCCCAAGATGTTCAAACGTCAACAGCACTCCTTGAATGGTGATCAGGCCCAGGACAACACCCAACATGTCCGCAGCAACATCGTCTAGGGCCCCAGACCGAGCTGGAACCAGTGTTTCTTGCATCAACTCGAGCACGACTCCAAACAAACCCAGCCCCAACAGCACTCGGAGATTACAAGAAAAGGTTGAGAGCGACGAAGCTCTTTGACCAAACAGGCTGCAGACAATGGCAAGCACTGCGAATGCGAGGCAGTGGAGCTCAAGGTGCCCCAGCCCTCGAAGTTGCGGAGGAATGACGTGACTCGTGATACATCCAAGTGCAGTGACAGTGATACAGCAGCCCAGAGCCAAGGCGAGCACCCATCTTGGAATCAACGAAACAAGTTTGGGTCTGGAGTCAGCGTGTTGTCCAAGCGTGTTCATAATCATTCATGCCTGCGTCAAGTAACTTAGTTGCATGTGAGCTCAATGAGCCATCGAGCCATTATTCTCGCTACCAGACTCGTTACAGTACACGGTAACGGTAGTGCTCAAAGATGCGAGCCGTGCGGAGGTTGCTTCACGGGCCTGTACCTGTGTAATCGCTGGTTTTCGTGAGCGATGCCTTGCAAACATCTATCGCAGGCGTATCCAAGTGGTAGAAGGCACTGCCAGGATGCTGACGGAAGTTCCCATCGAAGTCGTCAACAACCTTCTTCGACGTTGTTTCCCTGATATGGGGAAAGCATTGGATGCTGATGAGCCTGGAACTCCTCCTCCTGAGATGTCTGAAGAAGAATTTCTTTCACAAGCTGTTGGGTATCATGATCCCGATATCTGTCTCTGGGTGCTTCTCTTTGAGGTTCCCAGCTCCTCCTTAGTGGGGCTTGGCGGTGCGCTTGATTCTACCTCAAGGAAATACCGACTTTTTCACCGCAGTGCTTGTTCCTTATACAACGGCATTGTATCTTTCCAACCTTTGTGTTCTTCCAGAATGCCAAGGACAAGGCTATGCCACAATGATGCTTGTAGAGGTACGAGGTTTTGAACAATCGCGGGCTGATGCGGGCATGCAGGCTCACCGCCTGGCCCTTCAGCGGGGCATAGGAGCTGTCTCAGGTAGTGTGGCGCGCAACAGTCCAGCTCTTCTTCGGTATTACTCTCGGGTGGGGGCGTCAGAGGAAGTGGTTGGCTTTGGAAGCCAAGGACAGGTACTTTCCATCCAGAACCAATGTCATTGCTCACATTGCTGGTCCAGGATGCTGCTCCGCAGTGCCGAATGAGGTGCGCAGTCTATGAGGGATCACTGAACGAGTACACAATGCGCAAAGCACGGCCACGCGCTGGAAGCTCGAGAGTGTACGCGGTGGCTTTCGCAACGATCTTGCTCTGTACTGTCATCGCATTTCGACAGCGAGTGCGTTACCGGTAGTGTCGTTTGGGATCTTGCTTTGTTACAGCACTGGCTGAGAGTTCCAGCGACCGTGATGGATGTTTCATTCGTGGTGACATCATGTGGAATTTCGTTACAGCTAAGTATTTTATGCCCACGAGCCGAACGTAATTCCTAGACCTTGCACAAGACGCGCCCCGTGACTCAGGCGAAGCCGACCATCCAGACTTTGACGCCACTCCAAGTGTGCCCAAGTCGCTTCGAATGAAACTACTCCCGAAGCCCGCTCAAACGTTAATAAGTTTCATTGTTCCTGGTTCGAACCCAGAATTTCAATCAGTACACATTTTCTGCGTAGCTTCGAGCATTGTCAGATTGACCACCACCCAACATTCCACCCTGGAAGTGGTGTCAAATCAAACGCTGGTCCACCCCAATACTCACCTGTGCGGAAAAGTTTCCTCCAGCAAGGATCGATCCTTTGCAGAAACTTTTGGCGCACCAAGCAGGCTCGCTCGCAGCCTCCTTGTGGGCGAGAAGGACAAACATTTTTTCTTCCTTCGTTGGCTTCGGAGTTTCTTCATCATCGGATAGAGCTACTGTACGACACGAAAATACCAAAACTTCCAAAAGTAGGCTTAATTTTTCTTACTATCGTGATTTCGCTATCGCTATCGAAAGGGCAGATTTCATATGACATTGGTGTACAAAAGTACAAGCGCTGGGATTAAAAGATTTTCCCGGGTACTTTTGGCCAAAATCTATCCTCAAAAAATCTTTCCCTGCATGCCCGACCACAAAGGGCAAAAATCTCAGCCGAGTCGTGTTAAAAGACAGATCATTATCCCCGCCACAAAAATCTCCGCCTGACCTGGCTGCTCGGCCGTAAAAATCTGCCCCACCAGATTTTCCCAAGCCGATTTTGCCAATCGAAGTAGCCAAGACTGATCCGACTAGGAGTAATTTCGCGCGTGCTTGTTATTCGCGCGCAAACAAGCGGCGCGAAAGTGCGATGAAGAAGCGCAAGTACAGTCGAACAGGGAGGGTGGTGCCAACACACCCCCGACAGGCTGGGTACCGTAACTAAGTCCGGTAGTGATGAAGTAGTGATGACTTTGAGCTCAGGGAAACGCTCAGGAAATCAGGGAAACTCAGGGAAAATTTGTGGCTGTGGAGCAGCCCACATGTGATCTACTATCGGTAATTTGTAATGAAATCCGATATTTTTCTAGCCAAAACCGTGAAAAGACTTTTCACTACATGTACGGGCCATGATGATGATGATGTACCCCTTGTTTGAGTCAGTTTGACAGCTCAGAATTTCCAAAACCCTACTGTATACGTGATCGCAGCGTACGACAGCCCACGTAAATAATTGAAGTTCCACCTCATGCCAGCACACAAGCAGAGCCAAGAAAGAGGCCAAAGCCCAAAACAAACAGTCACGATGGCCAGCTCCTGTGAATCTCTCGACGACTTCGCCTGTCGTTTTAACGCCAATCCCAAGACAGCCATTGCTGATCTTGACCCGAGAGTTGCTGCCCAGCGGCTTTTCGAGGCCCATCCTCGAATCGACACGACGCTGCTGGGTCAGCTTCTTGGAGGCCACAGCGAGACCTCGAAAGGTGTTCTTCAGCATTTCCCTTCGTTTTACAAGTTCCGTGGTGTCTTTGTGCTTGATGCCCTCAGGCAGTTCCTCTGGCGGTTCAGGCTTCCCGGCGAGGCGGCCCAGATAGACAGGATCATGGAGGCGTTCGCAAAGGCGTACTTCGAACAGAACGCACGAAGTGACGATCCAGCACTCCAAAAGAATTTCGGGACATCGATACCTTCTTGGGTTCATGGATGGTATCGGCGACAGGTTTGATTTCGCTGTTACGTGCAGGGTGTGAAACCTTCCCTCCAGATCTTATGTGTGGACTCCGCAACCCCTTCTTCCAAACCTTCGCCATGTTGCATCGACTGTGGCTCCTTTGATCGCGTGATATGCTGCCATGGCTGTGAGAGAGTTTGGTTCTGCCGTGCTTGTTCAAGGCTCGCGGTGCGTCGAGGGCACGCCGTCGTTGCCAAAATCGGTTATGGACGAGCTTGCGTCGCCGCACGAGCCTGCGAAAGCGGCGGGGAGCTTCCAACGTGAGTTACTGCTATTTTCATTGTTAACATCCAGTCTGAGCCCCAATAGGCACATAGACTTTGATCGTGACGGCAAGAACCATCGCGTGTTCCGCAGCCTCGATCACGGACGTTACTTGGAAAGTTGGCAACCCGGGAGCCCATTCGCTTCCCAAGACGCGATTTATGTGTTCGCTTTTGCTTTTATTATGCTGTCGACGGACCTGCACAACCCCAGGTGCGCATCCATGGACCTTTTTTTCAATTTTTGTGATCCTCTCCTCAGTGTGAAAAATAAGATGCAACTCCATCAGTTCATCAAGTCCCTCCGAGGGACCAACGATGGTGCTAACCTCCCTGTTGACTTCCTCGCTGAGGTGTTCGAGAACGTTCAGCAAAACAAGCTTGCTGTGCACTCAAGCTAGGAGGGCGCGATCATTCATACTGGATGAATGAATATATATTGATCAGGTTTGCCTGCTCCGAAAGCTCCTTTAGCTGCACGCAGCTTCTAAAGCTGTATGCAACTCCTAAGCTACTTTCAGTAATGACAGAGACTAACAAAGCGAGAAGCTCAAATCAAGGTCTGGCAACTGACAAACAACAGACGTTGCCGGTGTGGCTGGTCGGCACGTGCACACGCGGAGTTTCGATATGAGACGCGCAGCCTTGCACTCAGCAGATAGCACAGTCAGTCTGTCCCTCTCCTGGGTCCTGAGCGGATTCGAGGTGCCGAAGCAATCCCTTATGCTTTTCTTCATGCTGTGCCAGCCATATCTGCAACAGCAGACGCTGTGGAGCCGGAAGCTGCAGAGCTGGTTGGTTGCTGATGGAGATCAAACTTACCACCTGTGTTGAGAGCGCTTCTGCCAGGACATCACCAGACCACAACGACGTGCTCGCAATGAGCCAAGGCGCCCTCTGTTGATTTCCTGAAATCATGTTATTGATACATTCTCGCGCGATGAAACAGCACCTTCAACACCAAGAGCCTGATGAATCTCGAATCGCTTCGCCTGTTCCTCTTCCTTGAAAAAATGGGTGTATAACAGTTTGGGAAGAATCTGTTGAGGATTAGGGTGTATCACCTCAACAACTAGAGAGCGTTTTACAGTTTCCTCAGCTTCCAGAAGGTCCGATATGTCAGCCACCAAACTTCGCAACATCGAGCACAGCTTGACCAAACACTCAGAGCGCTGAAGATTCGTCTTTACATCAGTGAACTCATGCTCTGCAATCTAAACAAAGTCAGTGGTCTGTGGTTATCGAATTCAATCACCTCATCCATCTTGGTCTTCACAGTTTCATGCTGCACAACAAGATCCGAGGGAACCGAGCCCTTTGTGTTGAGCCAGGGGTACACAAAGAGGGCCTGTAAGTTCAAATGCTGTTCGAGATTTTTCTGAAAGCATTTATGAAACCATTGGAAAAAAATTCGGACTTTGAACAAATCCTTTGTGTCTGCAAACCGCTCTGGGGTTTGGATCACAAGCCTTTCGATTTCCCTGAGGTCAGCCCGGATGGCCTCATTCGGCACAAGGATGGATTCGTCCCACCAACCTTGAACATACAGTATCACCTTAGAACTGGGCCCTTTTGGGTCGCGTGGCTTGCTCAGAGGTGATTCTTTGCGGTCAAATCCAAAACAGTGCCCCGCGACCATCTTCCGCATTGAGGACAAATCCGTCAAAATATCCGGTTGGTATTACTACTAGTACTAGTACTAATAGTAGTAGTAAATCAAATAAATAATTCCATCCAGTGGATTCGAAGTCTAATTTCCAAGCACCAAGGTTCGGCAGAGAACAGCGGGCAACGTCTTGAAAAGTTGGTCGTTCATGATGTGTTGAGAGTGTCAGCTGCAGAATCTCCACTCCTCCTCTTGGCCGCACCTCGCCGAATGATAGTTTCAAGTGAATCTTCGCGGCGTTCTTCGTTGGGTTGTGCAGGGTCTGCACCCATCCGGCCCCCGACGTCAAATTCAATTCTGGCGTCGCCCTACAAGACTTCACCGGTCTTGGGTTACCGTCGGGCAAGACTCGGGTCTCCGCCTCGTGTCCGGCCTGGATCTGGGGTAGATCGTGGTTCTCTAGAAGTTCGCAGGCGGATGCAGTTAGAACTTATTTCCCCTCGTTTGGTTCACATGTTCGAACCCGACGGTCGGCTTCCTTTGTCTGCTCGAATGCAAGCACTTCGCAAGTGTAGAGGTGGCAAGGAACAAAAGGTTTCTGGTCAACCCAAGACAGTTGATAACTCAGAGAAAGCACTTGAAGTTCCAGAGAAGTTGGAAAATGATCCTGTTGGATCGGACCACGTGGCCACCGCGTCCGATGTTGGCGCGACAAGCCGTGCACTGGAGGACAAACACGTTTCCGGAACCGATGGCATTGCAGCTTCAAGCGCTGAATCAGATGCAAGCATAGATCTTGATGTGCATGCCCCATCAGACCGTGCGGACGACGCTGCTCCAACTCAAACAGAGCAATCATCCACTCCAGCTGCACCCAGCGTCATGAAGAGGTCGCCTTTCGCAGAGGCAATCGCAGCTGCACACGCGCACATCCGCGCTACTAAACAGGGCGTCGGTATTCCGAAACTGCCAATTCCCCCGCCTCAGCAACCCTCGAAAACTCCCAGACCACCCCAGTCTGCCCGAGCTTCTTCTGCTCGTGGCTCCAACACCAAACCCCAGCGACCCTATAGCGCTGGTAATCATCTGCCCAGACCCTTGCACTCTCAAGCCAGCAACGACTCTCTCAAAGAACTCTCCAGAAAGTTTGACACGAAACGAAAGGACCGGGTGGCGGATGATCCGACCACTCCCGACGACAGCAGTCGCTCCTCCTGGATGACTCGGACCATCCTTCCAGCATTCTCAGACTACACTCGGCCAGTCGTGCTGCGACCCCATCTGGAGAATGCATACAAGGCGCTAGCGCTCAACGTGGAAAAGCTAGAAAAAGAGGCGCGCCCCAACGACGGCTCCCAGGCCTCGCTGCCCTCTGCACGCCAGCGACGGCGCGATATCTTCCGGTTCCGGCAGTTGTGGCGCCCACTAGAGGCGGTGCGGCTCGTCAATGGTGGCCCCCGCAAGCACAGTATTGGCATGAACCCACCTCGCGGTCAGAGCGCGAGCTCATCCCGCCGCCTCAAGTCATGTCCTCCGAGTTCTGCCTCCTCACGCGTCTCCACGGCGTTGAGTGTCGTCCCCCCCGCGACCATCAAGGATGCCGCCCAGCTCTGCCCAAGCCCGATGGTGAGTTGTGTTTCTACCACGTATGCTCCGGCGGGCGAGGTTTGTTCTCCAACAAGTGTGCGCGTGTGCAAGCTGTTGCTGTTGCTTGTTCCCCACCCGTGTATGCGCGTGTGCGCGTGTGCCTGCTGGTGACGCATTCACGCAGATGCGGTCGCCTCCCCAGCACCC
>QUTJ01031380.1:0-11227 GCA_003573635.1 Goniomonas avonlea | reverse complement strand
AGCGAGCAGGACACGGACACAGAGAGGGACACGGACAGGGGAAAGAGGGCGTGAAAAGGGGGGGGCGGGGGAGACACCAACCCCAGCCAGTTCCAACCCACAAGGTTCTGTCGCACAGCTGTTCCAACATTTGTTCGAAAGCGGCCCACGCAGTTGCATCGTTGTTCGGAACAAGCACAATCGGTGCATTGCCTAAGCGCTCGTAGAGAATATGACCAGCAGACCACATGTCGGACGCTGGGCCAACCGTAGATGGGTCAAGCAGGGTTTCAGGGGCGCTGCAATAGGAGTGAGCTGTGCCAAGGCTCACCGCAAGGAAAAGTGTAAGCAGGCAGCCCAAGTGTGCAATACTGGACCACTACACGCCTCCTCCCACGCACATGTATTGTGTCGCAACTGGCAAGCCCACCCCCGCGCGCACTCCAGTAATCTGCGTGTCGTGGTCTGTTTTGATGAAAAGACTGTGAAGCTTTCGACTCACCCAAACATCATCATTGGTGCTTATGGCAATACATGCAGGAGTCTGTCGGATATGGTTCAGGATGGGACAACTCTCAAGTGGACAAACCAAACGTCCGTGGAAGACCCCGGCTGCGTGGAGGTACGCGAGACCGCGAAGAATGTGACACATGAAGTACTCAACAACATCGGGCGTGGTCGGCAGGCGATTGCGCACTGCAGCCAGATTTGAATTGATACAAGGACCGAGCATGTGCAAATTATTGGTTTGTAGATCTGCGGACTCTTCCACGCTGGGGTACAGGGGAAAGATCTACAAGCAGGTCAAACAGCTGAGATTTGCAAGAAAACAGAGCATACATTCGGATGAGACAACAAGCTGTGCAGTTTCAGCTCAACAACTGCCTCAAAACATGCTATTCCTCCGTCGGACGGTCGAACCTGCGTGGTTCGCATGAGCGACCTCGCTCGGTGGCACCTAAGAGCACCTGTCTCAAGTAGACCAAGTGGCCCGGAGCTGAATGCCTCTCAAATATCCCAGATCGTTCGTCGCGGTAATCCGTGATTTCCACAAGCTGGTAGCCCTTGACGGCAAAGGCCCGCAGCATCTGCTTGGGTGAGTTGGGCTTGGGCCTTTGATCTTCAACTCGGTGTCGCAAGCCAAATCGAATACAAGTGACAGTCCTCGTCGTAGTCACAGTACGAGTACTACTCTATCACAAATATACTATCAGAAATTCAGAATACGCGATCAGACTTTAATGAAATAATTTAATTAACATCGATTATCCCCCAAGTATCAATATCAGTAGACTATCAGCATCAGTATCTCACATCACATCAACGAGCGCTTATGAGCGTCGTCCGTGTTCGCGTCGCCGAAGGCTCGAAGCGGACCCGAGGATGGCGGACGCTCGAGCAAATCCTAGTAGTCCCAGTGATTCCGAGCGTACACAGAGTCTGCATGGGTCCGACAGCAGTCCCAAGTTGAAAGAAGAATCATTGGTGGACGACCGCCAGAGCCTCAAACGCAGCATATCCTCCGTGTCACCTCGGCGCAGCTTAAGGCCTCGGACGGCCAACCGTCCCCACGATTGGTTTCAACAGTTGTTTGGAGCAGCAGAGTATCAGGCGAACACCACTTTACAGCAACGTTACGCGCATGCGCGGAGTCTCTTTCAACTCGAAGGCAATATTCTGCGATCGTTACCGAACGATCGCCGTTTCTGTGTCGGAGAGTTCTCTTGCCCGACTCTGGGGGAACTTCGAAAGATGGGCAGCAACGTCATTCGCGGCCCTTTGACTCTCACTCATGAAGTGATTGGTGATGTCATCAAGTTGCATGCTTTGGACGTGAACCGAGGCGCCCTGTTCCAAGTTGCGTCGCAGCTCAACTGTCTTGAATTTTCCGGGCCCACGACCACTCCCGAGCACGGAGTAACAGATTATTGTGAGTAGTTCTTTCTGTGCTCGAGTTTGGAGTGTCGCTTTGCTAATCGACGGCAACCACCCAGGTTACGACCCGACACAAGGTCCGGCCTGTGCGCTCGCTGCCCCTGGGGCTACCGTGTTCAGAAATTACTTTGTTGATGTCAACGGTCAAAGTGGCCAGACCAGTGACTGTCAAATCAACAACCTTGACGCCGTTGCTGCAGCCCTTGGCGGGCCTGACGAGTTCTGGTCAGTCCGCAATGGCTACGTCCAGTCAACCGAGGAGAAGCTGAAGAAGCTGGCTCCAGTCGTTCGTGGCAACGAGGACAAACTCACAGCACTGGTCAAAATCGGGCTCCAAACTGATATAGATGTCAGCTTCGCGGGGCGGTTTGAGGAGGTCTCGGTCCCGACCCACGTGTCGCAGGCCTTTTGCTCTGCGATTAGCGTCGCGTACTCAGGTCTCTCACCTTCGGACTGGGAGCCAATCGCTCGCATTTTGCTCGATGGCGTGTACGAGAGCACCTTGTGGGCAGCAGCTCTGAGTGCCGCTCGTGGAGGGAGCAACAAGGTGTTCTTGACGTTCGTGGGTGGTGGTGCTTTCGGTAACAGGCGAGAGTGGATCGCGTCTGCAATCGCCAAAGCTTGCCATGCCTTGCGGAACGTTCAGCTTCAGGTGCTCTCCTTGTCCCTCTTGCCACAGTACCTCGCTGTCCACAGTACGTTGCTTCCTTGTCTGCTCCTAGGCTGATCAGAGAGGGCGGGGGCGAGGGCTTGCGAGTGGCTCCGCACAACAGAGACAGAGAGGCAGTGAGCCACACAGACGCACAACGCGCGCGCGCACGCACGCACACACACACACACACACCGATCAATGCCGGGCAGGCACACACTGCGAGGTAGGGGGCGGGCAGGCACACACTGCGCGCGCCGACTCACACTTGCACTCACGGCTGCCCCCAGGTGTGTGTTGCTCACTTTGGGCATCAAGACGGCGAAATGCGGATGCTGATTGAGAAGGGCATGCACGAGCTTCAGCACGAGCCGAGACGGACCAGACTCTGAAAGACGAGGGTGTGCTGACGTGGCCATCTCTGGTGTGCCAGGAGGCAGTCAATGTACATTGTTCCGGAGTTGTACATTGTAGTCCACATCAGAAAGGCATGCGTTCGAAGATTTGATATATGGGCAAGGTGCAATTGGGCTGGACGTTTTTTCTTCTTTTCTCTCTCCCTCTCTCTTTCTCTCGCTCTCTCTCTGTTGAGAAGGGCACGCACGAGCTTCAGCACGAGCCGAGACGGACCAGACTCTGAAAGACAACGGTGTGCTGACGTGGCCATCTCTGGTGTGCCAGATATTCCGGAGGCAGTCAATGTACATTGTTCCGGAGGCAGTCGTTGTACATTGTAGTACACATCAAAAAGCCATGCGTTCGAAGATTTGATATATGGGTGAGGTGCAATTGGGAAAGCTCACCAGGCACTTGCAAGTGGTGGACGTTCTGTGTGTCTGAGTGTGTGTATCTCTGTATCTCTCTCTCTATCTATCTTGAAATCTCTCTCTCGATCTCTAGATCTCTCTCTGAATGGCTTGCTCTCTCTCTCTCTCGCGCGCGCGCTCTCTCATTTGAACCTCTCTCCCTGCCCCCCCCTCTCCCTCGCTGTCTGTCTCCCTCTCCCTCCTCTCTCTCTCCAGACTGTGTCTGTGTCGAGTTCACGCTTTCATGGAGCGGCATGGTTCTTTACTACAGAACCAACCGCTGAGACCAACCATTGCGCGGCGAAAATGCGCGGAGAGTCTTCTGCCTCTCCTGGAGTGAAAAGTGCCGGGTTTGAGTCCTGCCGCGTTCGTTCCAGGTTGACCCTGATGGAATTTCTGGTCAAGACTCTCAAAAACAGAAAGTTTGGCGCCACGCCGACAAAAGGGGCTCATTTTGGGTCCCGTGCTCCTACAGGTCATCGTGGTTGGGAAGCTCTTCGTCGTCGGCGCTGGAGCGCCCAAGCACAAACGAGATGAGTGCGTCCGCAGAGAGCTTTGTCCCTTGCGGCAGCTTCTTGGGGCCGTCTTGCCCCATTGTTACCTGGAACCCTTGAGTGTGACAAAGTAACAAACAGAAATCGAGCGCACGAGCAGCTTACCGCAGTCGGTTCCTTGAGAGCCTCAGATTCCTTCACACCGAGCTGCTTCAAGAGACCCGCCGCTCCCTCGTCACCAGGAGTGACCACGACCGCAAAGTTGGCGATCGAGGACTTGGTCTTGACCCACACTTGACGTAAGACATCAAGGACCTCCTTGCGCTTTTTCTCCGAATGCACCCTGGTTGCGAATGGTTAACCCCGTTTCAGAGAGTCCAGGCTACGCACACGAACAGTTTCTGTTTGGGCGCCCCCATCGCGAGATCAAGGGCACTTTGGTCTTGATCCCTCGATCCGAACTCTGAAACAGGTTCCACGGCCTCCAAATACAGGAAATCCACGAGTTGCTTGATGCCCGATTTGCCCGTTGACAGCTTTGGGGCATCAACTCGCGTCTTCTTGCGGGACGTCTCGCCATCCGCACCAAAACCTCGAAAGAGGACAACGCTCGGGGTAGCTGTTAATTCATAGCGCTTGATCAAGTCCTTGCTGTCGGCAGGCTTTGGTCATCGAGGAAAGCATGGGAGAGGACCCACCTGACTGAGCCTTGCGCCCAGCGAAAAGTGACCCCCTTGCTGAACTCCTTGGCAGCAGCGATGAACACCTTGTGGTCTTTATCGCCTTTCTTGTCAAACAAACCAACGCAGAGGGTCGATTCTGCGCGCTGAGCAAACTACGGGCGGCTGTCAATCGAAATGCACCCAACCGCACACTTAGTCACTTGAGCGTCGCGAACAGAGGAAAACTCTTCAATGTTCGATCCTGCCAAGCACGGGGCCAGGCATACTGCGAAAGCGATCAACGCCGCGACAAGAACCCGTGCGTCCGCCATAGCACCGATTCGTCTCAGCTGATAGGATTTGTGTATGGGAGTGGACAGTGTGTTTTCACTTGTCAAAGTGACACCCTCAAAGTTGTTTGTGCTGTGGACACGACCAATGACGGACCTTGGCGCTTGGATCGAGACCGTGAAGAAATGTCAGATTCTCAGCGAGAACGACATGAAGACGCTCTGCGACATGGTAACGATGATGCCTGGCTTTCCAAACTCCTTTTTTGAGCATTGCGCAGGTCAAGGACCTTCTGATGGAGGAATCAAATGTCCAACCCGTGAGCAGTCCGGTCACAGTCTGTGGTGACATCCATGGGCAATTTCATGATCTTATCGAGCTGTTTCATGTTGGCGGTGAGGTTCCATCAACGAACTACGTGTTCATGGTGCGGACTGGGCTGTCCCCGGCTGTCAGTTTTGGCTAAAGCGCGTTGTTGAACAGGGCGACTTTGTGGACCGCGGCTACAACAGTGTGGAAACCTTCACTATTCTGTTGCTTTTGAAAGCAAGGTATTTTTTCCTTCCATGTTGGTCTTTCCTCTTTCGTGGGCCAATCTGTTTTTATTCTCAGGTATCCGAGCTGCATCACCCTATTACGCGGCAACCATGAAAGTCGTCAGATTACCACCGTCTATGGTTTCTACGACGAATGTCAGCGAAAATATGGTAACACAAATGTGTGGAAGTATTGCACCGATGTGTTCGATTACCTCAACATTGCTGCGGTGCGAAACTCTCTTGCTCGAAGCGGTCAACTGAATTCCATCAGGTCATCGATGGGCGAATTCTTTGCGTCCACGGGGGGCTGTCTCCCGAGGTTGTCACTCTTGACAAAATGCGTTTGATCAACAGGAAGCAGGAGATCCCCAACGATGGCGCTTTTTGCGGTGCAGTTACCTGTTGTTGTTTGCTCGAGCTGATTCTTGTTCAGATTTGATGTGGTCCGACCCCGAGGACATTGAAACATGGTCAGTCAGTCCTCGTGGCGCAGGGTGGCTCTTTGGATCCCGCGTCACTGCAGAGGTAAATTTCAACTCGGCAATTGACCTCTGTGCCTGATGTGATTTCACAGTATAACCGAATCAACAATCTTGAGCTCATCTGCCGAGCGCATCAACTTGTCCAAGAGGGGTTTAAGTACATGTTCCCCGAACAGGTCTGTTTCGTGTGGGATAAATCAGAGGCCTGACTTCCCCGCAGAACCTGGTGACTGTGTGGTCGGCACCCAACTACTGTTATCGCTGTGGCAACGTCGCTGCCATTCTGGCCTTCGACCAGAACATGGACAGAAATTTCAGAATATTCCACGAAGTGACAGATGCGGTGGGTCTCTTTCACACACTCGATAACTCACAAGATTCACATTCTGAGCGTACTTGCACCAAAAAAACGATGGACTTCGGTGTACTTGATGGTATCACGGGGCTTGCGACATTGTGGGCTGTGTTCCACACCCCAGCGTTGCGTCACTGACCCTCATCTTCCCTGATCGGGACACTCTTGACTAGGGTCTCATTCAACCTTCTAACTGTAGCCACAGGAGCACGCGCAACCAACAGGAGGGGCGTCCTATTTCTTGTAGACCTGGCGTCCGCAAGTGCTCGCCTTCCCCGTACGATCTCTTGGAATCTGAGTCCCAGTTGCATGGAGTGACCATTATTTGATCCAATTATTCTCGACCTGCTATTGAACGTTGTTTTGGTCCTCCTCTAGGTCGGGCGAGCCGTGTCTGTGACAGCTGTCACTGTGGTCACAGCATTCTGACATCGTGCTCGCCCATCGCTGGTGCTTTTGTATGAGAGACTGCAATAATACAGTAGTTTTAGCTTTTTAACTTTTCGAGGTTCACTTCAGTCCGCATTCGGGCCCCTTGATTGACCGGGGGGGTTTGCAGTTGATTTGCCCGAGCTGGTCTGTCCACACACATGCCACCGTGAAAGCATCTGCAACTACGGCCCTCGGCTAGTCAAATGCGTTGCCGCTCCTCGTCCACCGACACCAGATACCAGAGATGAGGGAGGGAGCAAGCGAGCAAGACCCTAAACCCTAAACCGATGGCGGGCCAATACGCTGCTGCTAATCGTCCGTGGGCACGAGGGTGACCTTGCAGAGCAGCACGCTGTGTGGCCCAAGGCGAGTGCCGTAACCAGCTTGATGCGTCCCGAGATCCTTTTGCTCCCACAGGTCACGCACGATCGCGGTCGCGTTCGGGCGCCAGAGCAGGTCTTCCCATCGCACGGCAACGTCGATGTGCTCGATCTCATGCGGATTGTACAAGATGACAGCCACGGATTCGTCGTGGAGCGACTTCGCCCATACTTGTCCACCGTTCGTCGCGTTCATGACCCTGTCCCCTGCGTGGCAGGCAGGATCCTGATCGATCGCGATCACCTCGGGGTTCATGAGGATTTTGCGCTTTTCTTCCGACATCTTACGGATGTCAGTGGCGACGAGCAGCGGGGCGCTCCATAGCGCCCAGAATGAGAACTCCGTCCTCGAGTCTGTGAAGGGCATAGTGAAGGGAAACAGCGTCTCAAGGAAGTCCGGATCCAGGAAATTGTACGGCGAAACCCATTGGGATGGTTTCACCGTGGCGACGTATTCAATGATGTCGCTGGTCCCTTGCCCGAAACCCTGTCCAGCGGCCTTGGTTGGCAGATGCCAAAGGGGTAAATGATCCATCTGCACGCGCCACATTTGACCAACAGTCCCACCCCATTTCCATACTTCGGAATCGCCCCATTCGCACAACGAAAACAAGATGGGCCTCCCGGTTGCGTTGAGTGCCCGGCTGAAGTTGCCGTAGAGCTCATGCTCCGTGAAACCAGCAGGACGATGACAGTTATCAGCCTTCACAAAATCAATTCCCCAGTCCGCAACGGTCTCAGCATCTTCCTCAAAGTGGCCAAATGACCCTGGGCGGCCTCCGCGGCATGTTTGTGTGCCGACGCAGGTGTAGAGCCCGATCTTCAGCCCTTTTCCGTGTACGTAATCGGCCAGTGCCTTCATGCCGTGCGGAAACCTATCAGGATCAGGCTGCAAATTACCGGTTGCGTTACGAGAGGTGGCGCTCCAGCAGTCGTCCATGGTAATGTACTCGTAGCCGAGCTGTACCATGTTTTGCTCCACCATTGCATCAGCGACAGATCTGATCTCCTCGTCGCTGCATTTGTCTCTGAGACCGCAAATGTCATCGGTGCACCAAGTGTTCCAACCCATCGGCGGCAACCTTCCAAGTCCATTGTTGTAGGCAGACGCATAGCATACCAGCAAGACGAGTGCAATGATGATCCCTCTCATGCCGGCGAGTGACTCAGACTCACAGAGACAGGCGAGTTGCCGTACGCTCTTCGGCTGTATGAAAAACCTCTGATACTGGATCATCCGGTTCTGTAGCTGAGTGCGATAGGAGTTCAACCCACTGTCCCCACATGCTCAGAACCAAACTGGCCAGCAGACTTCTTGCGCGCGCAGCTCTGACTCGCTCCGCCGGGTGTGCTCCGATTGCTGTCACCCGTGTTGCTGCCAGTACTCTCCGGTTTCAGATCCGCTCGTTCAGTGACGACACTCATGACGACTTTAAGCCCGTTCGCAAGAACGTCTCTGTTTCGGACGAAACTGCGAGCATTGGCGATCGCATTGACAAGGTTTGCGCGATTATCACATCTACCGGTTGCTGAATTCTGTATCTAGGCAGTGAAGAGCATTCCCGTTCTCCTCTTTATGAAGGGTAATCCTTCGGCGCCACAGTGCGGTTTCAGTCGCCAGGTCGCGCACATTTTGCAAGAGCAGGGTAAGATATGAACGTCTCAACATATGCAGTGCTGACCTGACTGGATAAAGGTGTTGCTTTCCAGAGTGTTGATGTTTTGAGCGACCCGGAGGTGCGCCAGGGGATCAAGGACTACTCGTAAGTCCTCTTCCGGTCCATTTTGCTCGACAAACTTGACCAACGTCCTCCCCAGGAAATGGCCGACAATCCCGCAGCTTTACGTTGAGGGCGAATTTATTGGAGGTTGCGACATTGTGACACAGATGTACCAAAATGGGGAGCTTTCGGAGCTGTTGGCCAAGTTCAAGAAATGAATGCCAGTTGAATGAACCAATTTTTGCCTTTCACAGTGTGGTGCATGGACTCGGCCTGCACGTCCACCCTGCAAATATTCGCTGGCATTTATTTGTCTCGGTTAGACAAAGACAGTGTCCAGAGGAGAATAGCTGTTGCTACGCACTATAATTTACACGGCAACCTAGCTTAAGAGGACCCCTCGATCCTGGAATAGTACATACAGACACAGTGTACAGTTAAACGCGACCATCCTTGGCGGGCGCCGAGGATGTTACATCCTCGCGCACAACCTCAGATGGCTGCACAGTCGAATCGGGAGAAGCAGCAGAAGGGACAGTTGGACCTGCCGGTGGCGCGGGCGTGATGGTCGATAACATCTTCGTTACCGTTGCCATCGTGGTGGCTGTCGTTGAAGTCGTGCTGGTGTCGGCTGAGTCAAAAATTGTGCTCCAGGTGGCCGAGTTTTTCCGGAACCACTGTTGCTGAGAGTTAGCGGGACTCACCTCTCTCTGGCTCGCTAGGCTCACTCCCCTCACCCCCCCCTCACCCCCCCACCCCTCTCCGTCTCGCTTCTCTTCCCCACAGCACCCAAGCAAGACACGAAGACGCTCACTCCCCTCACCCCCCTCACCCCCCACCCTCTCCGTCTCGCTTCTCTTCCCCACAGCCGCTCCAGCAAGACACAAAGAAGGCCGGGTCCACCCCCCTCTTTCGTCCCACCCCCTCACCCCCAGTTTCCACCGCGCCCTCAGCGAACGAACCTGCACGAGAGGAGAGAGGTCGTAGTCCGGTGAGTACGAAGGCTCGTTGAGCGCTCTGCAAAACAGTTACTCTGGCCAGGCTGTGCAGGGTGAATGGGAGAGGAACGGGTGACTCGGAGCGATGCATGCCCTAAGATATTTTTGGATCAAACCTCACATAACACGATAACTGTCGCCGCCTCAACATCTACGGATTTGTGGCTGCTCTGCAGTTTCCTAGGTGCTTGAATACTCTCTCTCTCTCTCTCTCTCTCTCTCTCTCTCTCTCTCTCTCTCTCTCTCTCTCTCGCTCGCTCGCTCGCTCGCTCGCTCGCTCGCTCGGACCAGTTCAGCACTTTATGTGGAGGGGGGGCAGTGCCCTCGGTGATGAGCTGCCTGGACGTGTTGAGCTTACGTTCGGATGAAACGGAGAGTGCGCTGATACGCTAGCGCCTCTTTGCTAACGGGCTTGCATATGTTGAAGTGGTTGGCAGCCGGAATCATAATGAACTCCCCGAACCTGTCAAACGCTGTCAAAAATCTCGGACCGCAACTGTCATGTGTGTGTTCAGGAGAGCATGGAACAGTGATGACACAGACAGACATCCGCACACGCAGAGAGAGCCAGTGTGTGTGTGTGTGTGTGTGTGTGTGTGTGTGTGTAAGTGCGCGCGTGTGTGTGTGTGTGTGTGTGTGTGTGTGTGTGTGTGTGTGTGTGTGTGTGTGTGTAAGTGTGTGTGTGTGTGTGTGTGTGGCGGGGCCGGACGCGAGAGAGAGAGAGAGAGAGAGAGAGAGAGAGAGAGCCGGAGAGGGCAGCACACTCACCTGGGTTAGCGGAGTGAGAGAGAGAGTGTGTGTGTGTGAGAGAGAGAGAGAGCCGGAGAGGGCAGCACACTCACCCTGGGTTAGCGGAGTGCTCCGGAACAACCTGCCATCGAACACGTTAGGACACACCGGGGAGCTCACGAAGCACAAGGCTGGGACAGAAAACAATGGGAGCTCATTAGTTACGCCCGTCACTTAGATTCAAGCAAAATGTCCAATGGTCTCGGGTCTCTCTCCTGCTTGCTGCCTCCCCCTCTCCCCCCTCCAAGCCTCCACACCCCGGCCTGCCCGGTCAGCGAGCCATCAAGCTGCGGGCACTGGAGGCGGAAGGGTCGGCGCCTGCCTGGGGGGCGCACGAACCTGCCAAGCCGTCGGGGGCAAGCTCTGGCGGAGACACACTGACACTCGCGCCTATGCTGTATCGTCCTCCCCATTAACGTCCCCGTTAGCGTGTGTCCTCCCCGCCAAGGGCGGCAAGCTCTGGCGGAGACACACTGACACTGGGCCGCTGCTCGCGCCTATGCTGTGTCCACCCCATTAACGAATGTCGTCCCCGTTAACGAGTGTCCTCCCCGCCAAGGGCCCATCCGGGGGCAAGCTCTGGCGGAGACACACTGACACCGGGCCGCTGCTCGCGCCTATGCTGTATCGTCCACCCCATTAACGAATGTCGTCCCCGTTAATGTGCTCATGCGCATGCAAGGGGCACAAGAGCGCACCACCACGTCTGTATGAG
>QUTJ01031379.1:0-11215 GCA_003573635.1 Goniomonas avonlea | reverse complement strand
GCTCCTGCTTGATGTGCTCCTTGGACTTGAGCTCCAGCTGGCCGGGGGTTGGGTCAGTCAAGGCGTCTCGAGGGTGACACTCGTCGATGTCTCTTACAGCAGGGGTGAGAGAGCAGGGAGTGCGCGTGCGTGTGTGCGGGAGAGGGAAAGGGGGCGTGTGTGTGCGTGTGTGCGAGTGTGGGATCCCGTCAGCCAGAGTTGTACCCACATCCGCCGAGGCGGCTTTCGTAAACTTAGTACGTTTGGTTAAGCATCACCCGGGAGTGCGTGAGGGAGACGAAACAAAAACCAGAACCACACCCAAAAACGCGCACCTCGAGCTTGCGCTCCATCAGCTCCTTCTCACGAGACGCCTCGCGCAGCTTGCGCTCAGTCTCGTGGCGGCTGTCACCGTCACGCTGCGCGCGCTCCTGGAGCTCGTCAATGGACTGCTGGAGCGGCTCCAGCATCGCGAGCGCGTCCTGCTTGGCCTGGCACGCCAGCTCCAGCTTGGAGCTGAGCGACTGGACCATCGCCTGGCAGTTATCCTTGGCGAGCTCCAGCGCCTGGCGCTCCTCCATCTGGCGGGACAGGTCCAGCTCGAGCAGGTCGTAGGCCTCCTGCAGCTCCTTGAGCCGGCTCTCAAGGTGCGCCTTGTTGCCTTGGGCGTCGTGCATTGCCGACTTGAGCTGGATGTCAGCGAGCTGCATCTTCTTGGTGGCCTCCTTGAGCTCGTCGAGCTCCTGCTGGATGGAGTGGTTGCGCTCCTCGAGGTCCACGGACTTGAGCTCGAACATCTTGTGCGCGCGGGTCTCCTCCTGCAGCAGCGTCCGGAGCTCCTTCTCCTCCTCCTCCATGTTGCCGCAGCTGTCCCTGCACTCCTCCAGCGACTTGTTCAGCCTCTCGTTGGCCGCGTTCATGTCCTGCAGCTGCTTCTCCAACGACATGCGCAGCTCCATCTCAGCGTCCAGGTCCGCTGTCCGGTCCTTGGCCTCGATGTGGAGCCTGTCGCGCTCGAGCTTGAGAGCGTCGTACATTTCCGAGGTATGCGCCGCCGCGTCGCGCGCCATCTCCTCCAAGTCCTGCTGCAGGTCGGACTGCTTGGCCAGCAGCTCCTCTTTCTCCGCGGCCAGCGCCTCCTTGGCCAGTCGCTCAGCCTCCGCCTTGGCCTCCGCCTTGGCCAGCCGCGACGCAAGCTGCTCGGCGTTGAAGGCCTGGAACCGCAGCTTCTCCGCGTCGCGAATGAGCTTCTCCTGCTGCTTCTCCTGCCGGTCGGCAGCCTGGCGCTTGAGCTCCGAGTGCATGGCGGAGATCTTCATGTCCAGGATGCGGATCTCGCGCCACTCCTTGTCGAGCAGCTCCTTGTTCACGCGCGTGCCCCGCGGCCGCAGCGAGGCAATCTCCTTGAGCATGTCGGCGTTGCGGCGCACCTTGGTCGGGTGCAGCTGGTGGTCGACGCGCTTACGCGCCAAGTGGCCACGCTCCACGGCCTGAAGCCTCCGGAGCTTGATCCAGTCCTTGCGGTACAGCTTTCGGTGAGGCGCCATGAGCACCATGCGCCAAATCGTGCGCCCGCTGTTGACCTTGGTGCTGTAGCGCTTCTTCTCGCACTTGCGGCGAAGCATAGCCTGGCAGATGACAGAGTACACGCGTCGCAGGCCGTGCTTCTTGCGGTAGATAGCGCGGCGCGAGACAGCCTGCAGGACCCTGGTGGCGTCCTTGTTGCGGCGCAGCAGCTTGCTGAGTTTGCGCGCCTTGTGCCCGCGCATCACAGCCTCGATCTTGGTGGCGATGCGGCGGCGGTGAATGTACACCTTGCGCAGCGCCATAGAGCGGCAGCGGCTCTGGAGGTAGGCAGCCGTGTTGATGCGGAGCTCGTGCTGGGACTGCTCCCAGTTTGCGAGGGCCTGGCGGGGGCGGATGCGGCGCACAACATTCTTGAGCTTGCACGCGGCCTCGCGGCGGAGGAGGTGGGCGCGGCGGATTTTGATCATCTTGCACGCTGAGGAGGGAGTCAGGGGCCATCTCTTCTGCTTGTCTCCGAATCTCACCCCCCCTCCCCCCCCCGCTCCCTCTCCCCCCTCCCCCCCCCCCCTCCCCCTCCCACCCCCCCCCTCACCTCTCCCTAACTCATTGTCAATCATTGCACAACAAACGCACCGCTCTTGATGTGCGAGATGGCCGGCCGCTTGGCCTTGAACACCTTGCGCACAATGGCGCAGCGCAGCCACTTCTGGATCTCCTGCGCGGACCCAATCTTGGCCATCGACACGAGGTTCAGGTTGCGGGTGAGATGGGCGAGGATGGCAGCCTGAGCGAAGGAAACGCCCTTGCGCAGGGCGTTGTAGTTGGCGCGCTGCGAGATGTTCTTCATGTTGGACTGCAGAATTTGGGCTGCGGGCATGATCGTGCAGTATGCCTGGTAGCGCGAGCGCACGTAGCGTCGGGACAGGACTGCCAGAGAGTGTTAGATCCCTGGGCGATGTATCCTAGCCTGCGCAGTGCAGGACAACTCACACCAGGCAGCACAACAGGACGACACTAGCCGCCAACATCGCAAGGAGAGAAACAGCGCAGAGAGAGACACGAGCAGGAGGGACCGAGGACCGAGAGAGGGCGAGAGGACACGCACCAGCCTGCAGATGAATGACATTCTTCCGCATGGCCTGGTACGTCTTGTACTGGATCTTCGCGCGGCGCGTGGTCTTCCACCACTTGATGCAGCGCTTCTGTCTCTTGCGGTTGCGGTTGCGCTTGCGGCTGAAGAACCCACGGGTGTCTGCGAGTTGCGTTACACCTCAAATAGCGACCAAAGGCACGTTGAACAGCAAGTCACAAGACACGGGCACGACGCAAGCCTAAACACTCGGCACAGATGTGGAAGTGGGGGGCGTACACTTCTGGATCACGATGATGAGCTCCAGCATGCGCTTGTACTTCTTCTGCTGAATCCAGCGGCGGTACTCCTTCTGGACTTTAGTCGCAGACTCGCCCAAGCGGAGAATGCGCAACTCCTCGAGGCGCGCGAGCTGTGGGCTCGGTGAGGTCCGTCTCTCAGTGGACTCTCTGATCCCACTACGCAATTTCCTTCTGCCTTCTCACCAGCAGACGCCTCTCTCGGTCCCACTCACGGTCAGGTGAGATACTCTACGGCCGCTTGATGGCTCAAAATTCGAGGCAGGGCCCAAAGGCACCAAGCGGAAACACGAGCGAGACGTACCCCTCCGGGACGGAAGAACACCAGCGTCTGGCCAACCTGGTACCCGGTCTGGTCGAGGCCCTTGGTGTTGAGCAGCAGGACCACGACGGCGTCACGGCGGGCCGTGCCATGAATAGCTGAGCCAATGCCAATCTGTGGAGCAGTCGATTGGTTTGCGGTGCGCGCTTGTGTGGGACTCGAAGCAATGAGACAAGGGAGGGATACGACAGGCACTGGGCAACCATCCAGTGTTTCTGAAGGCACACTCGACAAGCATTGTGCGAGTCACGAACGTTTGGGTTTGAAGAAGGAGCAAAAGAGTACCTGGCTAGGACGGCGGCGAGGGCCAGGCTTCTTGCCAGTGTCGGCAGCCTTGCCTCCAGGCAGGGGAATGCCGGCGTTCTCGAACACAGTCGATGGCACCAAGATGCGATAGCTGTGCGAGGTTGAGCACGGGAGAACACTATTGCGCGTTGGTTGCTAAATGGTGGCGTGCATGGCCCGTGGGTTATAAACAGAAAGGGGTTGACAATGGCTGCATGGGCTGAATTGCAGTGTAACGGACACCAGCGTCCAGGGCAACACCAGGGGTGATGACAGAGTGCAGACCGCTAATAGTGCCAAGCAGTACGCGAGAACGCACCGTTCATAGATTTCGTTGAAAGGGGCGCGACCAGGGTAACCCATCTGCGAAATGCGCACAGCGTCCAAGATACCGTTGGTACGCAGCTGGTTGAGCACCATGACGCCGTCAAAAATGTGAGCCTTCTTGACCGAGTTGGGCTTGATGCAGCGGACAAAGCTAGGCTCGGCCCCGGTGAGGGTCTGCGCAAGGCGTTACAGAAAGGCACAACTGCAGGAACAGAGAGGCACAAGAATCACAAGAGCAACCACAAGGGGTCACAGAGGCCCAAGACCCACAAGAAGGTTCACCACCGTTTCACGTGACAGTGATGAACACGTTTTTTCGGGTGAGATAGTGAGGACGGGAGCAGTGTGAGAGACGGCGCACACACCCGGTACAGATCCTGGAGCTGGGCCTTGAACTGGCTACCCAGAGTGAGGGAGGCGGCTGTCTTCTTGCGACCGCCACCACCGCCACCGGCAGCAGCAGCCATGGCCTCTGCCTCGGCGGGGGTGGGTGCGAAGATCTCCTTGACGAAGTCGCTCTTACTGCGGGTTGGGTGGTCAGGGAGGAGACGATGAAGCGGGGGAGGCGGAATTGAGAGTGGAGGACGAGAGGGGTAAGAGAGGTGCGGCGGGTGGAAGAGCGTAAAACGGGAGGGCAGGGCAGCTATGTAAGTACCTGGACATCATGAGGACACGAAGGTCATCGTAGAAAGAATCCTTGTTCTTCTCCAAAAACTCCTCAGAGTGGTATTTGACGGAGGCAGCGTAGTGGTGCACGATGAACTCCTTCTTGTCGAACTTGGTCGGGGAGAGGTACTGGTTACCCTTGTGCGTCTTCAGCACGAGGTCGACAAAGGACTCAGGGGTACCGCGAGGGAGACGGCAGGTCTCATCCAAGGCGGCGAGGATACCCATGGGGGTGGACCCTTCGAGAAGATCCACGCAAGCGGCGTTGTCCGTGAACTGGATGTCAGAGATGTTGATCTTCTCGCGGGCGTACAGGTCCTTCTCGAGCTGAAAGAAGAACTTGACGAAGATGTTCTGCAACTTCTCGTTACAGTAATTGATGCAGATCTGCTCGAAAGAGTTCTTCTCGAAGAACTCGAAACCGAAAATATCCAGCACACCGATCCAGCTGGTCTTTCCGTCTGTGGCACACAGCTTGGAGTTGATCTTTTGCACCAGCCAGTCGAACATGCGGCCCATCAGAGTCTTCGCCAACACGTCGCGGGTCGCCTCGGCCTGGGTGACGTTCAGGTTGGTAGTGATGATCTCGGTACCGGACTGGATCTTTCGAGTAGTCAACGCCTTCGCGAGACCAGCAAATTCCACCTCCAGGCAAGACGCGAGCTGGTTGCCGTTGGCGTTGGCATGCAGAGAGCTACGATCATTGGGCTCGGGGCGCAGGTCGACGTTGCCCAAATTCAGAATGGCACCCAAGGCACGCATAACTGACGTGCGCTCTTCGACCGACATACCAACAGTGATAAAAGCCTCTCGCATGTCCTTCCACTCTGCATGATCATCCCAGGTATCGACTGTCGTCACCTTGGACTTTTTGAGGTAGTTGTAGTCAGAGAGGCCGCCCAATAGACCGTACTGTTTCTTCTCGTCGGCAGGAGGGGCGACGACGATCATGTAAAAAATGTGGTAATTACGCTCACCGGGAGCGGTTTCCACCACACGCGACTTTTCCAAGAGATAATTTCTCATGGAGGCGCCAATCACATCGCCAGGGGCGTTGAACTGGATCTCAATGAACTTGCCGAAACGCGACGAGTTGTCGTTACGCTGTGTCTTGGCATTACCAAACGCCTCGAGGATAGGATTACACTGAAGAATCTTATCCTCAAGTCCGCCCTGGGTGCTACCACCCGAGCTCAGGTTGGTCAGGTACTTCATCACCAGCTTGGTGGTCTCGGTCTTTCCGGCACCGGACTCGCCTGAAATAATGACAGCCTGAGGGTTTTCAGCCCTGGAACGCATGTTTCTGTAGACCATGTCTGAAACAGCAAAAATGTGAGGCGAAACCTCATTTTTCTTCATACTCTTGTAGTTGTGGGTCATCGCTTGGTCAACGATGTAGGGGATCCGGAAGAAGGGGTTGATGGCGACCAGGAGGGGACCGGTGTATGTGTAGATCATATCCCAGTTGTATCGCCATCGCAAATTGAAAAGGACACCAGCGTGGTGCATGTAAGACAGGTCGATCATGTCCTCCGCACCGTCGTTCACCGCGGGATTCGCTTTGAATACATCAATGGCCTTCACCGTCTCGGTCTGACCAGTAGCTGAGATGACGACTGTGGCACTCTTGCCTTCTTCCATATCCAGGATGCGGCACTCATGGTACTCAGTCGCCTCGATGTTGGTACCTTTTTTTACGAAACCAGGTTGGCCCTGGGCATCAATGTGCTCGGCTCGCGCAAGGCGATCGAAGCTAGGTGCACGCGGAGGTGCAGGAAGACTCATTGTTCTGAGCAAGTTATACACACGCAAATTCGCTCAACTCCAAGAACTGAAACGTGAGCGGGGGAAACGCAAGAGCTCGCGGTGCCACCTTCACGCCCGCGACTCGGCTCGACTGTGTCGCGTCCCGATAGAAGGTTTTGGAACTGTCACCCGTCAAATCCAACGGTAAAACTCGAGCTTGCTAACTGTCACTCCCACAGTGGACCCACACACAAAGAACATGTTATCGTGCTTTCGGGGTTTGATTACAACTTGGATGTGGTCTCCGGTACTGTAGTGGCATCAGCGTGGAGGGAAAGACGATGATGACTGATCTGCAGAGTAGCTAGCTAGCTCGCTACCAGTACAGTAGCGTGGGGCCCCATACAGGACAGCCCCTTTCTGGGCCTTTCAGCTTTTCACACCAAGGCCGTCGGGGGGCCATGGCCGACCACAAGATTGGCGCCGCGCAGATCCGCAAGATTATCTCGAGGATCGCTCTGTTGGGTGAGCATGCTAAATGATGCCGTGTTGTCGGATTGATGTTGTGCATCAGAGCCTCTGACGTCCAAGGAAAAACACAAACTTGAGGAGGCGCTCCAGGAGCGAGAGTTCCAAGACAATGAGTACATTATTCGTCAGGCGGAGGAAGGTTCGTTAGGATTTTGCTGGATCTTTGCGCATGATTGTTTTTGTTCTGAATCTGAACAGGTCATGAATTTTTTATCATTCTTGAAGGCTCTGCTGAGGCGCGCAAGGCCACGCCTATCGCCGACACATCTCCTGGAAAAGAGAAGATCAATAATGGATACAAGCTCGAAATCCTGAACTATGTGCCCGGAGACTACTTTGGAGAGCTCTCACTGCTGACAAACGCGGTGCGTCTTCCTTTTTTGCTTGAGACCCCTCTGACGCTCGGAGACAGCCCCGGGCGGCGTCCGTCGTGGCGCGTGGTTATTGCAGGGTTGGTGTGATCGACCGAGCCCATTTTGAGGCAATCCTTGGGCCCGTTAAAGATGTGATGCGGCGCAACGCGTCGCATCGGTATGGTGTCCAGCGACAGCTCGAGAGACAAGTCTCCCGACATCGGCAATTCATTGTTCCAACCAAACACCATGTGCGTTGTATTTTTTTGTGTTATCATCGCGAAAGGCAGCAGCTGCGGCAGAGTTGCAAGACCGTACCACTGACTCTTTTGTTCTAGACACCCCCCGCCCACGCCCATTCCATCGCCAGGGTCTCGACCGCGCCAGCAGGAAGCATGGGCGGTTTCGCCGGTTCTGCCATGGGAAGTCCAGTGGTCGTGTCGGCCCCGACATCACAACCGGCCCCTCCCACGTTTTCACCGCCGCCTCCGCCTTCTTCGAAAACTATCACCCTGTGTCTCTGTGATACGAATGGGTTTGAGGCACAGTCGAAACTACTTCTTTGTTGTCAGGAGGATCTGGATTGCCTTCTCATCAGGTGTGATCAGCTTCTTCTCCATTGAAGCTCTCACCCCCATCACCAGGAATGAGGCTGCGGCCCTTGCAGTGGCCAACGAGGGCGGAACCCCTGTCTCCCGTGAACGCGTCCGCAAATTCGAGCAGATTGAGCCCGGTCGTACATACTGTCTTCTCTTTGCTGCCAGCATGACCTCTCCAGCATCTGGTCCAATGACCCCCCCCGAATCATGGTCTGGTGTCGGACAGCAACACTCTCCTCCCGGGGCCATGTCTGCCCTCAACTGCTAACTTCTCTCCGGGTTTGCGCGAGAAAACAAGGAGGATGGGGTGAATGGTTTACGGGCTATCCCCTCACGCTAATATTTAACATGACTTGTGGCTGGATATGGATTGCCATGCGACCCTGACTTCAGAGCTCGTGTGGAAGGAATACACCCAAGTTCTTTAATTTTTGACTCCTTCTTAGAGGTGTTCAACAGATGGCGGTCAAATCACATCCTTATATCTTTCAAGGGGGAGGAGGGACAGGGAGAGCGAGGAGAGGAGGGGGAAGGGAGAGGGAGGGAGAGGATCAGGCGCCTCAAGCGTCAGAACTTGTGCCTCTGGGACAGCGCTCGGTTGTGCTTGAGGCTCCCATCTGGGAAAGTACTCCTATGAAAGACAAAAGTTCGGTATCTGTATTCCGGTCCCCATGGCCTGACTCTCAATTCAACTCACCAACCAACGTTCCAAATATTGTTGCGCATGTGCTTGTTGGCCCGCTCACGTTGCCAAGCAGGCACCATTCGTTGTCTCACTCGGGGGTCCATGCCGCGGCGGGGCAATATTATTAGTATGGTGATGTATTATGTAGGAGCAACAGCAGCTGGTTCTTAGATCAGATAGTTTTGCCAGTGCGGTAGTACCGGCCAAGTGGGACTGAATACTTGTGGCCGTTCCTGCGGAATCCGAGATTGACCATCGAGCCACGCCGACCGAGAACGAGCCGAGAAATCTCCTGAGATTGCGTAAAATAAAATAAAAATGGCAGCAAGCAAAAAATAACTCACACCTCGGTAGTGCTGTACTCCACGTCTTGACCGTTTGCCGTGATCAGCTCGTCATCTGGCTTGATTGTGTTTCCTGGGTCGTAGTCACACTGGACTGAGTCCACGCTCCAAGAGCCTTTGGCATTCAGATAAAACGTCAAGCCCACACCGTACAACTCATCAGGTGGTCCAAGGGAATCGAGATTTCGGGTGGGTGTACCGGGGGCCGGGCTGAAGGATCCAGTGGAAGCAGGCGAGCCGAAGCCCCGGGGCGGGGTGCTAGATGGCAAATTGAGTACACGACGAATAAGCTGCACTCGGATGTGCTCTCCCGTGCTTGCACTCTGAATAACAAGAGACACTATAGATCCCTGGGGGCCGCGAATCATGTTTCGTAGCGCGGTAAGGTCGCGAGGGGTGGCATCATTGACACTCAAGAGCATGTCACCGATGACCAACTTCCCACTCTCTGCGGCAGGTCCACCAGGGAGGATCTTGGAAACCTTGAAACTACCACGAGCGTCTTGGTCCCAGCCGACTCCTATTCCACCCTCGGGCCCCATGTCGGCTTGCCGCGCCGAGCAGCAACCACCGAACAGCTCCATTGCGCCGCTGTGTGGCCCTGTGGGTATCTTTTCCTTATCTTGAGAAGTCGTATGTTTGACAAGTACTAAATAGTAGCGGGTTTCCCAACGCTAAACAAAGAACTAACAAACACAAATCCACCGAATAGAACTACTGTTATAGTAGATGCGTATACTCATCTCTATATGAGTTTGAGCCAGCGACACCACACACACTTGGTTCAAAGTCTCTCGGGATGCTCTCGTCGCTGAGTCCCGGTAGGCTCTTGGTAGAACAAATCGTGTTCCGACACCACCGTGGTTTGCAGGAAGCCAACGCGATTTTCAAGGGATCCAGCGCGGGTATACCGACCTCGTTGCGGAGACCAGGTTGCTTCGTTTTGTCGCTCTCCTTTCGCTGACCGCCCGACCTTAGAGCCTATCAAAAGAGCATCACTGACGAGGCTGTCAAGAGTGTCTTGACAGTAAACCTCCCCGCTGATGTACTTTTTCTGTTGTCGAGCACGTTTTGCCGAATCCTCCAGCAGCCGACTCCCAGAGACCTCAAAGGTACGAACTTTTCACGAGGCTTCGAGGCTGATTTAGATGCGCAGGCGTTCGCGCAGTTTTTTCAGATCCTGGCGTCCGGTCCCGCCTTGCAGCAGCTTCGTAAGGCGACTTGCTTCATTTCTGGATATTTGACTCCGGTGCAGGGTCGAGGACTTGTCGGCTGAGAGCATAGCGAATTTACAGCGGTGAATTGCCTTTTTGTTCTGGAAGGTGTTGGATTGACTCAGTTCCAGGGATGTTGCTCGGCTTCGAACCATGAATATACCGCAGGTGTGTGCCCTGTCTTTCAAGGCGATTTCTCACGCTGCCCGTCGCGCAGTCCAAGGGCTTGGGGAATTTGTTGGAGTTTGTGACGTCGTTCTCCATGGCAGGAAAGTTTCGGGCAGAGCGTGATGGGCATAATGCTGGACGCACCCCAGGAAGCCCTGGTCTTGATTCCTGTGCCAGCCCTATTGGGCGCAGACCCCTTTCCTCATCCAACCTCGACTCATCTCAGGGAGCTACATTCAGCCCGACCACCCCTGGCTACACCCGCAGCCCTCTGGCTCAAAGCCAAAGCCGCAGTCCAACTTTTGCGCGATCCCCCCTGTCCCAGAGCTACAGCCGCAGTCCTCTCTCCCAGAGTCTAACGCAGCAGCAGCTCTCCCAGTCCCAGGGCCCGACGAGCCCTGACGCAGCGCCCCACGGTTCCCCTACGCGATCCAGTGCCAGCCGCGAGCAACTCTCCAAAAGTAGTAGCAGCTGGTTAGAGGCACCGCCTCAACAGTTGGCAGCGCTTGCAGCGCTTGCTCGCGTTGGATCCGCATTGCTCCAGTCCACGTATTCTGAATCAGAGACCGAGCACGAAGTGCAGGATGGTCTGGGTGGGCGTCTGACAGATGACATGCTGTTCGCCGGCGGCGTGTCAGACTCTCAGGTATACCCCGCTCGTCAATTTCAATTGCAATCCGCTGACCTGGACTTTGTCGTCATCAGCTCGCTGTCGTCGCGACTGGGGAAGCGAGAGACCCAGAGCTCGCGCAGTCTCGGGTGGCTGTGGGAGCAGCCGCAGGGCAGCTCGAAAAGGCAATTGTGGGCTGGAAGGAAAAGGAAATTGCCAAGGTCTGTTCGGCTCTTATATTGCGTGGGCACCTTGTAGCGCTGATGTCCCTCGCACTGCAACTCTCGCTTCAACTGCCTCCACATACCCGCCCCCTCCCCCTCACTCCTAATCACACCCACACCCACACCCACACCCACACCCACACCGACTCCCACTCCCGCTCCCACTCCCACTCCCACTCCCCACTCAAGGACGGGAAAGGAGAGGGGCAGCACGAACACCCTGTGCATCCCGGTCCCCTGCATCTC
>QUTJ01031378.1:0-11185 GCA_003573635.1 Goniomonas avonlea | reverse complement strand
GGGGGGGGGGGCAGAGAGGCACAGAGATGGCAAGATGGAGAGAACACTCACAGGGTGGGAGCGGCCTTTCCCGACGTAGACACAGTTGCTGTCCACATCTTTGGCAACAACAAACCACTTTTCTGCCTGGCCGGATATGCGGGCGCCCTAGAGAGTTGCGGTTTACGGTGTGGTGCAGCGTGGGTGCCAGAAGAGGAAGGAGGGAGCGGACGGTGTCGGTGCGCTGCGTCGTTTGGGGTGGCTTGGGTTGCAGCAGTTTAGGGTGCAGGGCACCGGGGTGCAGAGTGCGCTGAGCGGGAGTGCTACGAGCGGTGCGGTGTGTGCCTGGGGGGTGAGCTGTGTGCTGGGAGGACGAAGACGGCGGTGCATAGTTAAAGGGACTGCACAGTCAAGTTTAGGTTGAGGCGAGGTTGAAACAACAAAACATATTTCTGCCTGGCTTTATGCGGGCGCGCTCGAGAGTTGTGGGTGCCATCCGAGGACGAGGGTGTGTGGGCGTGGGAGGACGAGGGTGTCGGCACCCTCACCGAGGACTAGTGGGAGGTGCAGAGTGCGTGCGTGGGTGCCATCCGAGGATGGAGGGAGCCTCGCTGTCGGCGCGGCGTGTGGAGGGTGCAGGCTGTGGGTGCTCTACGAGGACGAGGGAGACGGCTAGCGGTGCATGGTCGCGGGTTGGGTTTGAGGTTTAGGTTCAGGTTGAAACCAGTGCCTACTTCCTGACGAACCAGCGTCTGGTTTCTCAAACCAGGGGGCGACTTCTGGTTCAGAATAGCTATCAACAGACACGCGTGCTGATCCTAGGGAAGAAACTGTCCCAGCTTTCAAAATAAACTGTCCCAAAGCGCCAGATCAGTCAAATATTTTGAAAAATCTGACGTTTTGGAGATATGCGTTGTTTTTTAGAGAACCAGCCTAGGAGACCTGTTCGCGCAGACACAATTCCCATTAGGCCATATCGAGCTTGGCAAGACAACAGCTGGGTACCTGGCCAATGGTGAAGAGGTGGACACCCAGATGCTGACCTGCAGAGACGCACGGTCAGGAAGTATTGCGCTAAGACAGCCTCCTCGCAGCCGCCCCCTCATGGAATTCGACAGCCATTGCCTCTCTGTCTCCCCATCGCAATGATCGTGATTAACTTTTGTAGGTTTTGGACCAACATCCGGGTCACCTCACTCGCCGGCTCGATCCGTAACAAAGATGCCACCTTCCTCTTTCCCTTGCAAGTAAAACCATCCATCTGACATCTCATGGCACCCACCTACAGCCTGCCCAGTGTCAACGTCTCGAAACACTCCAGGCGCATCGGGGATATAGTCGCCTGCACCAACGGTTAGCGATCGCAACAACAATCGCGATCATTGTCAACAGCCGTACCAACAAACCGCCCGAAATCCCGTTTGCCAACAAAGCAGAGACCCATACTCTCCTTCTTGCGCGCGGTACACAAACCAGCGCCCAAAGCCAGCTGTCGGACCTGTGCAGTACGTGGGCGTGCGTACATGTGCTGCTCGTGTCAAAGAGGTGGTACACTCCACGAAGACCAGAAATGGACTCAATACTGCCCGAACGACCTACTTCTGCTTTCGTGTAGTCACCCAACGGGAACTGCGCCTGCCCTAGGGCCTTTCCGGGAACTGCGGCCAAAAAATAGGTCTGGTCTTTGTTCTCGTCCACTGCTCGAAGGAGTTCCACAGATCCATCGGATTTTCGCCGTGATCGGGCGTAATGCCCTGAGTGGGGCATTTCAACAACGCAACAAGCCAGTCACTACAAAGAACCCACCGGTAGCCAATGACACAGCCCCGAGTTTCAAAGCATGCTCAAGAAGAAGTTTGAACTTGATCTCCTTGTTGCACGCGATATCAGGATTTGGAGTGTAACCCTGCCGGTAGTCGTCGATGAAGTTGCTGAAAACATCTGTCCAATATTCGTTCACAAATGACACCTGATACGGTGTTGAGTGTAAGGAGACTGGACGTCACACACCTACCTGGTGCAATGGAATGTCAAGCTGCTTGCACACTTCAACGGCATCAGCTCGATCTTCCTCTGCTGTGCACGAAGGATTGACGCCACCTCGTTCTTCGGTTTCGTCCCAGTTTCGCATAAAAATGCCAAAGATGTTCACACCGGCCCGTTTCAAAATCAGGGCGGTGACCGAGGAGTCGACACCACCAGACATCGCAACAGCGACAGGACCTGCAGAGATGTGTCGGCAGGAGAGCACATGGTAGCCAACCCACCATATGACACCGATCTCAATGCACAACGTGCAGGGCCTAAGAATCCCGCTCTCCCACTGCTGCGAGTGGCTTTCAGGAGGCGGCTGCACTGTCTCAAGGCCATCGCATGTACCACTAGCGTTCTCACTAATCGGAACGATACTGTACATGTATGCGATGTTGCTAACACAACGATAGGGTTTGGGCCATTGAGTGTGAACGTCAGTGCGCCCGCGGCTCGTCGACCGAGAGTGCTGACTCCTTTATGTGAGCATGGAGCAGGACGATCATGACCACGAAGTGGAAAATGCTATTGCTTCCATTGACGTTCGTCAACGCCGCGAGTATTGTTCGGGCTGTAAACGTCCATGTTCTGTTTGTGTTTGCGCTGCACTGCCGGAGGATGGACCTGTCAAATTGGCAACCCGCGTCGTGGTCCTGCAACATCCTGACGAAGCTGCTGGCAAGCGAATAATTGGGACAGTCCCGCTTATGCGGTTGTGTCTCGCTAACTGTGAGGTGTATGTTGACAAAGGCTTTGAAACCGAGCACTGTCTGGAAGCCGGGCTGCAGGCTGCGTTGCGATGTCCTGACTCCTTGCTTCTGTTCCCGGGCCCGAATGTAATTGATATGGAGGACCTTCCACCATTAGAATCAGGGCGGGTGTTGTTCGTGGTTGATGGAACATGGGCTCAGGCACGCCAGCTTCTGAACAAAAGCACTGCTTTGAAACATGCCGAACGTGACGGTCGGCTCCAGCGGGTTCAATTCTCCAACGCAGGGAAGAGCGGATACAGTTTTCGCCAAGAACCAAGACTCGAATGCTTGTCAACGCTCGAAAGCGTCGCGTACTCTCTTGGGATTCTTGAACCGACACCCGCAGGTCTCAAAGCGATTCAAGTGAGCAGCGCTGGCAACCTCGCAGTTAGCTGACCTTTGGCGCAGGCGCTCCGTGAAAGTTTCCGGCTCATGGTTTCTCTGCAGTCTCGACACATTCCCGCTGACCATCTCCTGAAGCCCCCAAAGTTTACACTCCCGACTGCTGAGCAATGGCTGAAGGCCGAACACGCGCGCCAGCTGCAAGGCCGTGCTGAAAGAGCCGCAAGGGAACCAATTTCTCAGGCTGACAAGTTTCTAGCTGGTGGGCTCACTGCAGAGCCCCCCGTGACCGAAGACTGGGATGAATGCAGCTGGGTGAAAGAAGCTTGTGAATGGGGATCTTTGCCTGCACCAGCCCCTTGGGGGACCGGATGTTCTGGTCGTGGGCGGCTGACCAAAGGTAAACCGCTGTCCTCTCACTTGTTACGAGGTGGCGGCTGTCGAAAGGTTTACTGGGTGTGTCGGTGTTGGACCAACCGCGAGGGTCGACGGGAGATGCTGAAGGTGGCCGGTCCCTATCGGGGCACCTGGACTGAAATTTGGTGTGTGTCCGAGGCTCTCAACAAGGGCCGGCGGAAGGGAGAAAGGTTCACTGTGGTGGAGTGGGACGTGGACGTCGATCGGCCCGTTGGAGGCGGCGCGGTCATTGTTCATGAGGAACATCTCTCGGCTCATGATCTTGAATCCATGGCAAAATCGACAACTCTGACAGAATCAAAATAGTACCAGATGATATTCAATTGGTGTCGAGTACAAAAAATACCAAAGAAAATATTCGTTGGACTGAATTGTCTCAAAATTACGATGAGGTGGGTCACTCTTTTTCGACCGAGTTGGTGAACCTTCTGTTATCGCAACAACGCCGTGCAGTTTTGTGTGTTCTGGAACAAAATAATCACAACAATAAATAAAAAGACCAACGTACGCTGCGTGTGTGTATGTCTCTCTCAGAGGTCCAAACAAACGGTAGGTTTTTGAAGGTCTCCCGTTCACTCACGATTGCGCAAATAACTATGAGTTTATTACACGCGCTATCACGTACCACAAGGCAGCGACGAACAATGTAACAGGGTGCTCCGTTCTTGGCGCGAGTTCAAGAGCGATAACGGTAACAATAACGATAGCATACGCGCGCCAGAACTACAAGTACAAGGCACAAGCACAGTGCCACACAGCCCACGCTCCACAGCGTGTACAACACTCCACAACAGCGTCCTCCACTCCACATTGTACAAGACGTACAAGTGCGTACAAGACTCCACAACAGCGTACTCCACTCCACATTGTACAAGACGGGCTCGCCAGCCACGATAAAAGCCTTCTCGACCACGTCCCAAGGATAGCAAACCGCGATAGCCATCAAAAGTTCGGTACAGAGCCTTTCAGCATCAGCAATGGCCACCACGATCGCGAGTAACCGGCGCCATTACTCTTGCGCAATACCGAAGAAGATAATGGTGAAGAGAGCGATGCAGGCGAGCAGCACGCCCACCGCAAAGGCTCCGAGTTTGCCCGAGGACACGGTCGAGAGCATGGGGAAGTGCGTGCCGGCCCCTGCGCGGGCCGCTCACTTCGTGTGTCTTGGTTGACCCGTTATCATGGGTGATGATTGCAAGTCAAGAGAGTGAGCAAAGGCACACTTTTGACACGACAGCCACGCAGGCCACACCCTCAGAAGCACAAACACACACCCACACACGCAACAGTACCAGTCACAGAGAGACACGCACACAGGCACAGGCGGGCGGACGCCGATCGAGAAACACAGGCAGACACGCACAGGCACACACCAACAGTACGCACCGACATACACAGTGAAAAACGCCTGCAGCGTTCCAACAATGGTGACCCAGGCAGCACACCCGAGTGCTGCGTTGTAGTGTGGCTCTGGATCACGCCCAGAGCCGCCGTTGTCAGCAGAGACGTACACCGTGCCCTGCAAGACATGGCTGTAAGACGTAGGGAAACATTGGTATGAACCGGCTGTCTGTCAAGTGGAGGCGAGCGGGGTGAACGCCAGGGATGGAGACGAGGCAGACAACACGACTGTCAACACCGCGGGCACACGCGCGCGCGCACAGCGAGAGCGCGCAGGAGTGCATCCCAAGCTGACAGAATAGAGACAATAGGCCACACGACCGCCACACACAGACACAGACGCCCATGCCACACAATAGGCCCGCAGGGCACACGAGGAGCACCGACACAGACACCCACGCCACACCGACAAACACTGGACGCCACACCAAGAGAGGCACGGACACAGACACAGCGAGAGAGGCACGGACACAGACGCCCACGGGGCGCCACTGCGAGAGAGTTGAACTGACGCGCATACGCACCAAAGCAGAGGCGAGCTGGGTGAAGGCCAGGAAGAGGGACAATAGGCAGACCACAAAGAGTGTGCGAGATGGCCTGTGCTCCGGCCTCGGCGTCAGCATCCATTCTCCGGGAGCGATGAGTGAGTTATGCCTGCAGCCGCGTGTTAAAGTGCGCGGGGAAGAGAGTGAGCGAGACCCTCTCTCCACCCCGCTGAATCACATCCCCCACCTCCTCCTCTCCCTCTCCCTCTCCCCACCACTGTATCCAAAGGCTCTCCGAATTCGTATTGGAATGAATTGTTTCTCTCATCAGTTCGACTCCTGACTACCGACGGAGGGAAGGAGACGGGGGGTGAGGGAGGTAACGAGAGACAGAGAGACAGAGAGAGTGAGGGCAGAGAGGGAGAGAGCGGGACACAGAGTGACAGAGGGGCGCGCGGGAAAGACATACACACCAGAAACAAAACAGCAGCACAAGAGGCGGGAGCGAGAGCAGCGACCCTAAGAACAATAATGCGCCTCCAGCTTGTACGACGCCTGGATTCGGGTCTCGCACCAACGCGCCAGCGTAGATGAGGAGCCAGAATGCGTTGAACGACGTGTTTCCTGTGTTCAACACGACTCGCTTGTGAAGGACAGTCTTGGAGTGGTCGTTGGGAGTCGAGGGCGGGATGAAGTGGTCAGGCACAAACTCGAGCAGCCACCCAAATATTGTGGCCAAAAATACCACGGATGCAATAGCCTGGAATGGGATTGGGTGAACAACGAAATGTGAGAGCCGAGACGCACTTGAAAGCAGACACCCTGACTTTTCTGGCGGTTGTCGTCGTCAGGGTCGGGCATGCCAAAGAGGCCCGCACCAATGAGTATAAACAAAAAAGCCACGGCAGTCAATGCAACCCTGCAGGAGTCCAAGATGGAGTGTAAGTAAGACAGGCGCCTGAGTACACCTTGCTCACCGTGGTCCACACCAATGACAGGCTGGAACTTTGGTGCAGAGAGTAGGAATTGCCTTGAGGGTTCGTGTGTCGGTGGCATGGCGCAAATACTTGATCGCAGTAGCTTTGGTAAACGGGGCCCCTGCTTCAACGTCTGCTGGTCCCTCTGCGATTGGCCAGAGATCGTCCGTCATGAACGAAGCTGATTTGTACATCTGCAACAAGTCTCAGAGAACAATTAAGGAGCCCAAATGACACCTGAAAAGGACTAGACCACATGTTAACCTCATCCAAGTTTCGATAAAGAGCCTCAGACCCAGATGCACTGGCACTGGCAGGGTTCTTCCCAGCATCAGTGGCTCGGGTCCCAGCAGGGTGTTTCGCAGCTTCAGATTCCTGCTGCGGATATGAGACAGGGAGACAAGAGCAGGTTCATGGTTGTGCACATTATGGGATGCTCTGGTGCTTTGTGCGGTTGGGGCGGTCACTACAATGTCCTCGACAGCGAGTGGGATAGGGTCGACGGGCTTTGAAGTCTGATGGCGTCCGGCCGCTCCGGCGGGCATATTTTGGTGGCTGGCGCTCGCAAACACGCTTGCAGCAGGTGTCCGATAGTTTGGTCCGCCGTCATCGCTATCCTCGGAAGAATCGCCTGGGGGGGAAGGAGGCCTCTGCCCTTTAGCCAGGGAAAGCATTGGCAACCCAGGGCTCGTTTCGTTGAGCCTATACGTTCGAATATGGCGCTATCAACAGTGCGATCAACGCCCTTACTATCTCTTGGGGGGGCACTTTCGCTTTTTGAAAACTTGGCCGCTTGGGCCGCTTGGCCGCTTGGGTCCTGACACGGAGGGAGGGAGAGCCCAATTTGCACAAGCAACGTTAGAGCTCTTACCGTGGAGAGCGCTGGGTGGATGCGAGCGTACAAACCAGTCCGCCACCGGGCTGCCCCATCTTACCCGAGACAGCCGCATCTTGATGACTCGGACCCGGCAGATCTATTGAAGGACGACCCCCTGTTTCGTGTTCACGGTACAAATCCGAGCAGCGAACACGTGATTGAACGCTTGCGGCAAGAGCTTCAAGAATCGGAGTCACAGTACTCAGAATTGAAAACAAAATATACGGATGCGGTAGACAGCGCGCGTGCCAAACTGCAACAAGCCAGCCGGCGCCTCGATGCAACTCGGAGCGAGCACTCCGCTGCGACCTCACGGGTTCATACAATGAAAACTTCCATCGCCGAAATTCAAGACCAAATCAAGCGACAGGACGAAGAGCTCCGCAAACTAAAGCGCGAACAGGCAGAACTCTTTGGACAGTAGCCCCGCTTGATGCCAAAGTTCTGCTTCCAGAACCCAAGTAATGGTGATGAGAAGCTGTTCGGCTTGGTGTGCACCAGAGACTTACCGAGGTTGATTTGTGAGTTTTCTTGGACAACACAATCAATGGGCTCAACTTTGGCAACAGAATCGCTGAGGGGCGGTGCCCTGGTGTCGGAAGCGTGCACCTGCCTGATATGTTCCGAGGTTGATGCAGAAGAACGGCGGCAATCTGTCTCACGTCTGCATGTTTCAACCGAACAAGATGCACTGGCGATTGTGGTTCATTGCGTTTCGTGGTTCGTGGACCCCAGCAGTGCAGGCCCATTCCTCAAGCGCCAGAGTGCGAGCCCATGCTACTTCGAGACGAGTTAAAAAAGCTCGAAGAATGAAAGTCGTTCCACTTTGTTGCCAGATTCAAAATTGAGCCATGAATCCAGATTATTGAGCGTGAATCCTTGATTGATTGGAGAAAAGAACGGGGGTAGCCTCGGCAGAAAAGTGTCCAGATATGCAGGTGCCGGTGGGGTCAATAGTGTACAACGCTCTGTGTGCAGCAGTATTGAAAACCAACTGAGTCAGATGCTGCTCAACTTGGTCCGGTGTGCTCTCGGTGTTTCGGTGTGCACTCGGTGGTCGGTATGCGCTCGGTGTTCGGTGTGCGCTCGGTGAGGAAAAGCAACACGCACATGACCACGGTTTCATTTTGCTAGGACGTGGACACAATAACTAACAGCTGCCAGCTCTCCAAGTACGTGCTCATGGCACAGTCCACTGGATACTCTCACAAGGGAACGACCCGCACACCATCTTTGTCAACACACTTGAGGATGAAATCTGCTCCCCCGATCAGGAAGCGGGTGTTGATCTCCTCGAAGCACTTCTTCATCAAAGCAACGGCTTCGTCAAAGGACATATCATCATGGTACTCGCGATCCATAATGGAGAGGGAAAAATAGCCACCGTATCCATGAGCGGCAGCGTTGAGCTTCTGCATGTTACCAATGTAGTCGAGCCAGTACAGCTCGGGACCTGTGTCTGCGTCCCAACCACCGAGCAACATGTTACACTGGTGAGGGTTGCTACGAATCAACCGCGCAATTTCTTGTCGGGTATAATGGGCCGTAGCATGTGTGCTGAGAGGGAAACCGTTGCGCATCGCGTAAAGAACCATATTCCTCCTGACGTATTCCGCGAACTGGTCGACGTCGCCGAACTGGCCACCACCGGCAAGGACTTTGTGCGAGTCCATCGTGTAGATCTTGTCCTGATCTGTCTTGAGCGCAACGACAGAGTGTGCGACCTTCATGTCTGTCGCGACAAGCACGAAGTCCTTTCCTACAATCCCGAGAAGGTGGTCCATTGCTTTGGGACTTTTCGACACTCTGTCCGCGCTGTCAACCTCAAGTCACGTCAATTCCATTATCGAACCAGATCGTGTTGATCGAAGATAGCGAGTGGAAAATCGATAGGGACTTCGATAAATTGAGGCCATGCGGTTCGTGGGCCTCATCAGCGGTGGCAAAGACAGCATCTTCAACATTGTGAAATGTGTCGAGTTCGGACACACTCTGGTAGCTGTGGCAAATTTGGCACCTCCTGTTGGACCGTCTGGTAGGCACCTCCGTCATCCGTGGATGAAAGCCTGAATGCACCACTGATCGTCTGGCAGAGGAGCTGGACAGCTACATGTTCCAAACTGTGGGGTGCAGTGCAGTTCAAGCAATTGCGGATTGTCTTGGTGTTCCTTTGTTCCAACAGACTCTCACTGGGACATCTGTTCTTCAGGATCTCGAGTACTCTGTCACGGATAGTGACGAGGTGGAAGATCTGCACGCTTTGCTCAGCGTTGTCAAGGTAAAATCATTGCTCCCTGGGTCAGACGTGACACCGCTATAGTCCGCGATACCATCTATCGAAGCCGTATCAGTTGGGGCAGTGCTCTCGGACTATCAGCGGACTCGGGTTGAAAACGTGTAGGTTGATCTCTGCCATTGCGCACCGGGATTCATGATTTATTTTGTCAGGTGCATGCGGCTTGGTCTCACTTCGTTGAGTTACTTGTGGCGACGTAATCAAGCAGAACTCTTGGATGAAATGATTTGGTACTCGACATTGCTTGTGATTGCCACTAACCTCGTCCAGCGCTGGGATGGAATCGATCATCATCAAGGTTGCGTGCATTGGTAAGATTCGTGTGAAACTTGAGATAAGGCGTGTAATATACTTGACTTCCACCAATCCTTGTCATATCTCAACCTCTGCACAATTGCCAACTGAAATGCAGGACTCTCACCAAAGAAGCATCTGGGTCGCACAATTGCAGAGCTCCAACCTGTGTTCCTGAAACTTGTGCGTCCGTTTGCAACGTTTTGTTTTGTTACGAAACTGGCCACCTCCAATATCTTTTTACGCGCCACTCTTGACATCTGGTGCTGGGAGCGGTGCGCTAACGGTCTTCTCCAGAACAAAGAGTACGACTCGCACGTATGCGGCGAAGGTGGAGAGTATGAAACGTTTACGCTCGACTGTCCCCTGTTTAAGCGCCGCATCGTACTGTGAGTCCATTTCTTGTGTTTGTGCTTGCCTCTTGAGAGTTCATTCCACGACCTTGTAGAGACAAAACAGAGCAAGTTATGCATTCCGATGATCTCTACGCCCCGGTCGGCTATCTCAAGCTGGCGGCCTGGCACTTGGAAGACAAGCCTGGTGCCCCGAAAGACCAAGAGCTCAATCTTGAAGAGCCGGTTCCACAGACGGCTGCTGCTTCCGTGTTGAGGCCTGCCAAGCCTGAACTGGTTGGCGTGGCATTGTGGGAGTTGGGCGGAGCCGGGCCCTGGTGGTGAGTGTGCTGACTTGACTTGATGCGGAAAGTGGAACAGTGGTGATGAGGTCTGCCCGGAATAGGCGAGAGACCGGGGAGTGTGCTTAGTCCTGATGACAGTGGACGAGTCGGTTCGGTTGGCCATCGACACACTCAGCGCACTTGATGACTCGTAGACTTGTTGTATTTTGTGGAAAGACAATGTGTCTGCCAGCAATGTCTTCGCCCGTGCGTCTCCCCTCGTTAACACCTGCCGAACCAGGCTCCTTCCAGCCAGGTGCATCCCTGACACCTTGTCCATGGATGACGCCGGCGCCCAGACTGAGGTCTTGCTCTCGTTACTGGAAGGTCATTCTCCTTTCCAACCCTGCCTCACTCCTTATGGGGCTCTTTGCACATTGCTCGCTCCTCCTCCCTCTAACCCCCCTCCCCCCTCCCTCCCTCGCTCTCCCCCCTTCCCCTCTCCTCCTATTCCTTCGAACTTGAGTGTTCACAGATTGTAACCTCTGTGACCCCCAAACTCCCGTAAGTTATCAAGGGATTCCCCAGGCGGATATTATTTTCAGCGAACCCGACCGGAAATGATTTCACTCGGTTGGACTTTTGATCTCGGGGTTACACGGGTCAAATGTGTCTCCCGGTCAACAGTCTCCCCCTTGGGTCACTGTCTCCCCTTGAG
>QUTJ01031377.1:0-11175 GCA_003573635.1 Goniomonas avonlea | reverse complement strand
CCCTTTTCTTCCCTCTTTGGGCATGCAGGGGTCACAGTGTCTGCTACTGCCATGCTGGTGCTGGTTCAGGTGCTGGCCGCTCGCGTCCCTCTTCGCCCCCTCTCTCTCGCTCGCTCCTGAATGGCTTGAATTCTCTCCCTCTCTCTCTTCAGGCAGGCCCTCACGGGTCTGTGGCCCTTCCCCTCCGGTGGGCTGCATTAGATCAGAACACAGAATTAGAGACAGAGAGACAGAGAGACAGAACAGAAAGAGAGCAAGAGAGAGACAGAGGGACAGAGGGACAGAGACAGACAGAAACAGAACAGAAAGGGCGAGAGAGAGGCAGGGCGGGCACGCAGGCACGCACGCAGGCAGGCAGGCAGACACACACACACACACACACACACACACACACACACACAGGTGGATGTTGCAGTGCAAGCGGTTTAGGGTTTTGGGGAGACCCGCAGTGGTCCAGACGAAGCAATAATATTCGGTATTGGCGTATCTGCTCCCCGAATAATCTCTCCCCCCTCCCTGGTGGGCTGCTTTAATCAGAATATTGATAGAGAGAGACAAGCAGGTAGGCAGCGGCAGGGGAGAAGGAGAGGGAAGAGGGAGAGGGAAGAGGGAGAGGGGGGGCGGGGAAGAATTGGATAGAGAGAGGAGGGGGGAGGGGGGAGGGGGAACAAATAAATCCAGCAAATACAACAATACCGAATTTTATTGCTTCCTCTGGACCACTGCGGGTCTCCAAAACCTACCGCCTGCCTGCTTGCAACCTCCGCTTGCGGGAGTATGCGTGCAACGCAAGAAACTGTACAAGTGTGACGACTCCTGTTGAATCGTCTCTATCAAAAGACGACGATGAACGTCATCTGTGCCGCTACTGATCAAGCGGCGCTAACTCCTCGTTACAACAACGCGTTCAGGCGTGAAAAACGTGTGTTTTTTTCTAAAAAATGGACGACTGGCTCCTGGGACTTAGATGGGCTCTCCTGATGAGGAGAGCCCGAGTTGTGTTACGTGAGCGTATGGGACGCGGGGAAGCTCGATCATAAGTTCAGTAGCGCACCCCAGATGATAGCGGAAAAACGCAAGGGTGCGTGAGTGTGTGGGTGGGGTGGGCAGAGCGAGCGAGCGAGCGAGCGAGCGTCGTGTGTGTGAGTGGTGACTGGGTTTGTTGGGACGAGTGAGGGGGTGAGTGCGTACCAACTAGCAAAAATGTAGGCGCCCACCTCGTGATATGCTACACTGGAGAGCGAGCTGGCTGATCTCAGATCACCCATCAAGATCACCAGTCCGACCTCCCCAGAAACGCGGGAACGTACCGTGCCCGAGAACGCCAGTCGGGCAGGCAACTCGCACTCAACAAAGCGAGTAGACGTGTTGGAGCGAGTGCTCTAAGCGAGCGAGAGCTCTAAAACGTGTTGGAGCGGGTGCTCGAAAGGAGCGAGAGCCCGAAAACGTGTTGGAGCGAGTGCTCTAAAACGTGTGCTCTAAAACGTGTTGGAGCGAGCGCGTCCGACAATAGCGTGCAAGTGCTGCAGGAGAGGACCCTCGTCCTCGTCCTCGTGGTCCTCCTCGAGGAACTCGTCCTCCTCGTCCAGGGGGTTGTCTAGCGACAAGAGGTTGGGCGGGGGACCCATGGAGCCTGCGAGGCCTGCGTAGGTCCTGGAGAGGGAGTCATGAGAGAGGGGGAGGGAGTCAGGTGGAGAGATGAGAGAGGGGGAGGGAGGTGGAGAGATGAGAGAGGGGGAGGGAGTCAGGTGGAGAGATGAGAGAGGGGGAGGGAGGTGGAGAGATGAGAGAGGGGGAGGGAGTCAGGTGGAGAGATGAGAGAGGGGGGAGGGAGTCAGGTGGAGAGAGGAGGGAGGGGGGAGAGGGGGGAGAGAGGGTGGCGGAGAGGGGACCCATGGAGCCGGCGAGGCTGTACGTCCTGTAGAGGAAGTAGAGAGGGGGAGAGAGGGAGGGAGAGCGAGAGAGGAAGAGAGGAGGGGGGGGGACGATTCAAGCCATCCAGAAACCGCTGAGCGGCCACAGAGTCCACGCAATCTACCTAGGAAAGGAGATAGGACGCACAAGGAGGGAAGGACGGGGAAGGACGAGGAGGCGCTAGCATACACAGGACGCACCGTGCGCGTGGGCGTGACATGTCGAGCTGGTGTTCCGCAGGCATGGGTGGCATGGACGGCCGGCCCAGTGAAAACAGACCCTCATCGTCCAGGCTACGCCGGAGACCCTATGGGGACGCTTAGACAAAGAGAAGCCACTCGAACACGCTGAGACAAAGAGAAGACGACTCAGTGTTACTCAAAGCTACGCCAACGACCCTACGGAGACGCTGACACAAAGACAAGGCCACTCAATGTTACTCAAAGCGGTGCCAGGGACCCTACGGAGACACTCGATGCCACGCAACTCGCTCACTCACTCTCAATGCCCTCCCATGCCACTCAAGCTGGATGCTTGAAAAAGGGATCACTCGATGCCACTCAACTCAGTCACTCACTGTCAACTCCACACCTAGAGCAACCTCCTCGCCAAGGCTCGCATCACTCAATGACACCATTCAATGCCACTGAAGCTTAGCCAAAGACGACGCCACTCAGTGTTGCTCCAACACATCATTCCATGTCACTGATGTCGCTCACATCACTCACATCACTCAATGCCACAAGTATTCGGAGAACTTGAGACGTAGGGGAGCGAGAGATGGGGGGGTAAGGCACAGGGATTCTGGTGGTGTGCAGACAGCAACAGGGGGGGGGGGTGAAGTGGCATTGAACTAAAGGGGGGCGACAGGTCCAGTTGGTTACACATTTTTGTAATCAATTGAGATCATACTCACTATCCATTTGTAATCAATGACTAGGACATCTTTTGAAAATGTGTAACCAACTGGACCTGTCGCCCCCCTTTAGTGATGTCGAGTGGCATTGAGTGATGTCCTGCTTCAGGAGACGCCCCCCCGGATTTCCCGAGGGGGGAAACGACGAAAGGGCTTGGCCTTGGTGCGCACCTGTGGCGGGCTGAAGGCGAGGCGCTTGCGGGGAGTGAACGTAATGATGGGTTCGCACACGTCCTGTGTTTTGGCAATCCGCGGGTACGGCGGCGGGAAATCGTTCGCTCGCACCACGCGCTCTGTCCTGACAGTCGATTGGAGCGGGTCCCCACTGAAGCTGATCGAAACTCGAATGAAGATCGTCCCCATGATCGGTTCGTGCGCGCCCAACCAAACCTGGAGCAGTGTGTGAGAGACCCCGCAATATGAGAATGTGTCCGTGTCCGGGTCCGTGAAGAGGCAGGTAGGCAGAGAGAGACAGGCAGACAGACACGCACAAGCACACGCACACGGACACGCACAGAGCACGACCTCAAACGAGCAGTAACCGATGGGAGCGAAAGTCACCTGCTGCATCACATGCGGCACCCGAAGCCAGAGTTTGACGACAACCTTTTCCTCAACCACGTCGACCACGGGCGTTCCATCCTCCTCGCCGTCTTTCTCTGAGCGAAGCACGGATCTCGCAAAGTGGCGAATCTGTTTCGGTGTTAGGGTGGAATGAGAAAATGTCGGGTCCAGGCTTGAGAAACGGTTTGTCACCTTGTCGCTGAAAGAGTTCAGCTCTTCAACAGGTTCAGTCACAGCGCTCTCAGGGAACAGCACCTGACGAGGAACCGAGTTAGGAACAAGCGACACGAGAGGGAACTGCACGACGCACCTCCTTTGCATAGGCAAGCGCAAGGGGACGGTTGACCTCAGCGAACTTTTCGTTGCCTGGGTCGACCCACCCAGCGGATAGCAATGCCGGCCCAGGCTGCGCGAACCGATCGAAAACACCCCCTGCATACAAATAGCACCCAGCGTGGGAGTGCGCATCCGAGATCCAAGTGGAGATACCCGGGAAGGTTGGACATGTGTGAAACTTGGGGGGACCACCAAGAAGAACAAAAAGATTCTTCGGCAGTGCCTGGAGATCTGCGCGCTCAGGCGCTGGGGGCTTGCCAAATGAAGACTGGACCTGCGACACATCAGTGGTCCGGACACAAAGGTTGGTGGCATACCGCATACAATCGGTCCGTATCAGAGAGGATTTTGGCCCACGGCGCGCACTCCTCCGTCCAGGAAATGGGGGGGAGAAGATAGACAGGGACGTCGAACATGCGGCTTGGTGCGTGCTCCTCCAAACGTAGACAACGCATTGTATCGTGAACAAACTGAGGATCATTCAAGGCAATGATGCAATTGAGAGTCTGCTGCGTGAGCAGGCGCGATAGTCCGTCAATGTCTGGTGTGGAAAGCAGCTCGACACCAGACAAGCTCCCTTCGTTGGGGAAGGCCACCCACAAACGCTCGCAATGGCGAAGTTTGACACTGGTTTGCCGGTGTCGAACGCAACTGGACCGGTGCAAAATCTTGCTCTGGCACACACGGAGTGCCAGCTCAATGTGGGCCTCGAAAGACTGAATGACGCCAAGAGTTCTGGGTCTTTCGCCAAACACGCGCACCCACAATCGACCAAAAGAGCGTCTGTCACGACCTGCGGCATCCCCGGGCAACAGCTGCAGTGGGTCCACCATCAGAGGAACGGTTTCCCACACCTGCTCCCACCACTGGCCCCAGAGGTTCCCATCATCAGCGCAATCACGCCAGTTCTTGCACACCCCTGAGCAGCGCCCAAGCGCGAGCACGTCGTCCACAAGATTGAAAATCGTCAACAGGACATTGCTCTCATCGCTGTGCGTCAGCACGGTCTTCCCAGGATCTTCAGTGCTCATAGTTTTGTTGTTAGCCGTCGCGGAGCGAGCAAGACCTTGCACTCGCTCACACACGAACTGGGGCGTCAATCCCCTGTCGAAAATGACACGTGACCTCCGTGACAAGCGCCCCCCTTGTGGGGGGGGTTCCTTGGGTTTTCTCGGTACAATTTGGGGCAACCCAGGCCGCCCCAGCAGGGGCACAATTTGGGCACAATTTGGACGACGCAATTGATTATTGTATCGGCATGTAATACGTAATTAATGACGGAGTCAAACGTTGACGGAGGAAACCCAGGGGTTGTCAAACGAAAATAGGGCGACCCCTGGCCTGCTCGTCAACAAGCAAGTGCATTGCTTGCTCTGAGCGGAAGATGAGGGCAGTATCGGCCCTGACAGGTCCACGTCATGACTCGTCAGCTTCCATGTTGCTCCGTATGTCGCGAGTGCACGTTTTGGCCGTTGCGTTGTGCTCCGTGGCGTTCACAGTGGCTGCGCTGACCCTCGTGGATCACGATGTGTCCCTTGGCCGGGTGTCACTCGAGGTGAGCTCTTGCGCCTTGACAGGGTTCCAAGCAGCAAGTTCATTAACCTGTGTTTTGCTAGGCTAAGGCTCCCGCGACACCGGGGATCGGGCTTCTGGCCAAGGTTGGTCTGACAGAGGTCGAATCGGCCAAACAGCGGGCCGATGAGCACCAGAAGCAGCTGGATGCTGCCTCCCTGGAGGTCCGCAACGGGGAGCTTGCTCTCAATATCGCCAAGCAAAAAAGGGATCATCTGCAACAGCGATTGTCAAAGCTGCAGGCAGAACTTGATTCTGAATCCAGCAAAGTGTCCAAGGTCGGTGATTGAACCCCCCCGCTCTGGTGGAGCACTGACCCGGAGCAGTACGAGGCCGATGCTGAAACAAAGACTGATGCGTTCGGTGATTATTCTTTGAAGGCTTCTGAGAAGAGCCACGCGGCGGACCGGGAAGCTCGTCACGCGGAACTGGTAGGGTGATTGGTTCGACCCTGGGCTTGTCTGACTCGGTCGTTCAGCTGGGTGGGCGTACCCGGCGTGAGAAATCTACCCTGAAGGAAATTCGTCACGAAGCCGCTGCCTTGTCCAAAAAATCAAACGCTGAGTTGAAGACAGCAATGGCTCGACGAATCCGCGCGGCTGCGCTCTCTGACATTGCTCGCAAGCATATGGACAAAGCTTCTGCTTTGAAGATGAAGGTTGGTCTATTTTATTTCCAGAGTATCAGTTCTGAATGCGTTGTAGATTGAGGGCCAGCTCGCCAAGAAGCTCGCAGAGCTCACCACCACAATGGACAACAGCAAGCGCTTGGCGCTCTCAGCAACCGAGCGTGCCAAGCAGGCTGCCGCCAGGTGCAATATTGTTGCGCTCGTTAGTGTGCATGGCCTAAATCCTCCGAAGGGCTGCCAAGTTGCAGGCCCGCGCAGGCAAGCACAGTGAGGCCGCCCGCCTCGCCGAGCACAATGCCGACGCTGCGGCATTGGCCGCTGAAGGTGCTGACCGTAAGGCAGCGCTGGAAGCCGGTGTTGTTGCTGCGGCTCTTCAAGCCGCGGCCAACGATAAGTCCGAAATCGCTGCCAAGCTCCGCGCTGCCCAGGTGCGACACCTGCGCACTCTAGCCTTGGCCTCCGTTTGCTGACTGCGAACGGTGCAGGATGCGCCGAAGCACTCCACAACGTTGCTCCCGCAGCCGAAACCCAAGGCCGTCATGGCTTCGCCAGACGTGGCCGTCGGTGCCGCCGCCGACGCACGTGACAAGTACGAGCGGGCTGTCGATCGCACTGTCGGCGCTGCTAAGAGGCAGCTCGACCGGCTGAAGAAGGCCAAGGCTGATGCAGACCGCGCCGTGCAGGTGTGACTGCGTTCTATTCCGAGAGACAGAAGGAGAGAGTCAACTCTGATCAGAAAGTTGCCATCCGGGAGAGAGGGAAACAGGCAGACACACACACACACAGAGAGAGAGAGTCATCTTGAAGCAACGTTGCCACCCTTGTCGCGTTTGCCTGTCGAGGTGTCACCTAGAATTCCTGTCGCATAGAACACACACGATGCCTCGCAAGTACGAGCGGGGTGTTGATCACACTGTCGGTGCTGCTACGAGGCAGCTCGACAGAGCGAGAACTGTGAGAATTGTGGGGCAGGTATAGAATGCTGCTAAGAGGCAGCTCGGCGCCTTAAGAAGGTCAAGGCAGACCGCGCTGTGCAGGTGTGACAGGATGTGCGACAGAGCACAAGGTATCTGGCCTGCGTGCTTGTGTGTGTGATGGGAGCGAGAATAGAGTGACAACTGTGAGAATTGTGGGCAGGAACAGAATGCAGGGTGTCGGCGACGCGTGCAGGGGTTGATCGGGGTGATGTGTGATGAGAACGAGAACTGTGAGAATTGTGGGCAGGAATAGAATGCAGGGTGTTATTGGTTGATATTGGTGGTGCGTGACGAGAGCCTCACGTCTATTGCGGCCACGTGTGTGGGTGCTTGGTGGCACGTCATGATTAGCAGAGAGTCGGCACCACCCCAACACTCTGGTTGAGCCGAGAGTAAACACAGAGCACCACCCTGATTTAGCAGAGAGTTGGCAGCACTCCAACGCTCTGATTGCGTCAGCTTCCATGTTGCTCCATATGTCGCGAGTGCGTGTTTAGGGTTGTGCTCTGTGGCGTTCACAGTGGCTTCGCTGTCCCTCGTGATCACCATCTGTATGGGGTAAAGGAAAGGGGTCGTGGCCGGCTCACGTGTGTTTGCAGCGGGAGAGGGCCGAGGAGGCAAAAATTAAGGCGCTTCTGCGCAAGAAGGAGCGCGCACAGCAAGCGGCCCGCAACAACAACGTGCGTTGGTTGTCCCTCACACCAATCACTGTTTGCTGTTGTAGTTGCATGGAGGGGAGTTAGGAGGCAGGAGTGGCAGGAGTGACCAGGCAGAGCTTTGAACTGCCTCGGGCTCAACCGTCTGAGTTCCCACTCACACTCTTCCGCGCGTTCCTCCCTCCCTCCCTCCCTGTTCGTGCTTCTGAACTGTCTTGGGTTCAACCGTCTGAGTTCCCACTCCCTCCCACTCTTCCGCCCGTTCCTCCTCCCTCCCTGTTCGCTAAGACGCTTCTGAACTGTCTCAACCGTCTGAGTTCCCACTCCCACCCCCTCCCTTCCACCCGAACCTCCCTCCCTCCCACTCCCCCCCTGTTCGCTAGTTGCCTCCGTCATCCCTGTCACTGTGTCTCCGTTCCTCGACCCCCCAGAGTCATGTTTTGATGGAGTTGAACAGGCACCAAGAGGCGGCAGTGCTGTGGATAACTACGAGGCCTCGGTTAACTACCTCAACGGCGAGCATGAGGTGTGTCTGGCAGTCTCTGTCTTTGTATCACTTCCCCCCCCCCCCCTCTCAACGTTGCAACAACTCACGTGTCTGCTTCTCTTTGGTGTCTCTGATCTCATTTCTCCCCCTGCCACTCCCTCTCAACGTTGCAAGAACCCATCATGTGTCTGCTTGCTTGCCGTGTCTCCTCTCCCCCTCGTATCCCAGTGCCTGTTACTCGTCACATCACAATATCTTGTTTCCGCTGTTTAACTCTCGATAGGGCGCTGCCCGTGCGCTGGAGGGAGCGGAGAAAGACGCTGAGACACCCAACGGAGCCAAGGCACACACACCAGCTGGAGAGTTCCGGGGGCGAACCCCAGAGCTCAACGCCATGGCTACAGCCAACATGCGACAGTACAAGCAGGTACGTCTTCCTCCTCGTTTCGCGCTTGCTTACTCTTTTTTTTGGCTCTTGCTTACGTTTTTGGCAGGAGGAGCAGGAGTTGACGGACGCCAACTACAAGAATGTCCGGTTTCAGGACGAGGATTCTCCAGTGGACCGGAACATCTTTTAAGTTTCGCGCCAGTTAGGGGGAGGGTTGACTCAAATGAAGAAAAATCTCATCTACGATCGTGCGAGACACTATGCAACCTCTGTCATTCAGCATCAACCCGCTCCGCCCTTTGACCGAGGCACAGGATTCTTGTGACTCGTCATTCCCATGAAGTTGGATGGACAAATGAAGAAACCATGAAGCTGGTGAGAACACAGCACATCTTGCTAGCCGAAAGCAGCAGAAGATGTAGACGTTGATCACGCAAGTTGGCAATGCATGCACCACGTAGCGACTATGTCCCTCCAGCACGCGCCACAAAGGTCAAGACAATTGGACCCAAGGGGACGAAACTTTTCGCCGCAGAAACACCTGGAATATATTATCTCTACTCTGCTCATTGGCGCGACAACGACTGGTGTCGACGACTCTCCTCCCAGATGCTCTGTTTCCATGATCACTATCACTGTTCAATCACTGTAGCTCATTATTCCTTGCACATATCACGATCGCCAGCTCCGAACGAGGGGGTGGGGTTCAAGTTCCAGAAAGTTCATCAGCCATCAGCGCACCACCAACTCGAAATCAACGATTCTGTTTGTAAAACCTCTTGAATTTGTTGAGGCACTACCAACCGAGACAATTTCGGTCGTTCTCAGTGGGAGAACAGCTCAACTTCCGGTGTGCTATTTTTAGCATGCATGGATGCTCAATCGCGAACTCCAGAGAAAACAAGGGAAAAGACAAGGGGGGAATCGGGAAGATGCACAGCAAACATAGTAGAATCAGAGAATAAAGCCTGACAGCTGAGAACAGTTAAAACCATTCGGTTTCATTCCACTATCATCATGCCGTCAAAACACCTCCGGCCATGAGTCCTAGCGGGATGATTTAAGAGCGGTTGTAGAAGTAGTCCCAGTGGTTGCGGGCGCGGACCCAGTCGTCGTAGGCCGCGGCGTCGTTGGCCTTGTAGTAGGTGTCCGCGGACTGGTTGTACAGCTGACGGGCCTTGGCGTTCTGGCCAGCGGCCTGGGCGTAGAGGGACGCGGCGGTCTTTCCGTACAAAAGCTGGAACATTGCTGCAGCCAGAGTCAGCAACGATCGTGGCAAGAGTGGAAGGAACAGGGAAACAACACGGCAAGACAGGCAGCAAGAGCAACGACCGCTGAAACATGGAAGGGAGAATCACCTGGCTGGGGAGGAAGGAAAGGCCGCAGGGGTTTTATTTCGAGCGCTCATCCGCATTTGGATAATCGGATTATTTTCAGGTTCTGCGACTTTTCCCAGTTATCGAGTAATTAGCGTTGACACAGATAGTATGAGGAACTTCGTTAAGGCAGTTTGCTACGCGAAGGCAGAGAAAGGCACCGCCGTGGAAATCGGTGAGGGCGGACGATGAGCGACGCGATCCTCGGGAAAGATGCCGGGACACTGACCTCGCTCGGGCTCTCAGAACGCAGAGAGGGTCTGCAAGTGGTTGTCGCGGAGATTGGCTCCTTGTTGACAGTTAACTTTTGCGACACCCTGTACCGCTGTTGCAAGCAGAAAGATACCGACCACGACGGAGCATTGTCCCACTTCGAGTTTCGAACTGCAGTTGAGTCCATAGCAACGCCTCTTTCACGCAAGCAGATTGGTGACCTCACCAATGCGCTCGATCCTGAACGCACGGGCAAGGTTCAGCTGGCAGCTCTCTCGGCACTTTTCGAGGTGGAGGAGGCCCCGGAGCCCCTGTTCTTGGAGGAGGCAGTCCCAGACGATCTGCAAGACTTGACATTTGTACGAGCTAAGGCGTCGTCTGAAGTTGAGGAAGAACACAACGGTAACCAACCAACGTTTGTGTCAGACATGGCTCACACACAGCCGAAATCAGACAAGCCGCAGACCGCCGTTAGGCTCATTGAGGGCCCACGCAAGAGAGACTGGTGCTGGAATACTGGTTGCACTCCATCTCCTCTTTTCCCCCATGGTAACCAATGATGCAGGTCGCCTCAGCTTGAAGGGGCAACCCGCGCCATGGTTTTGGGTGGAACTGGACACCACCAATGCGGAACTGGGACTGTTCGTGCGCGGTTTTACAATTCGGTGAGCCAGGTTCAGTCACACATATGGCGTATCTCATTGCACGCAGGTGGAAACTGGAAGAATCAGAGGTTGGGCCCCGAGCAATGCAATATCAGGTGCCCCGCACGTTGTGAGCTTTTTGGATCGCCTCTAACATCAGCTCCAGATTTTCTGCTCGATGGACGGCACCACGTGGCAAGACACTGGTGTTGGTGAAAAGGACACCCAAGGCCTCTCTGAGGTGCCTGCTGTTTTCTTGTTCCTGTGCCTTTTTTCCTAAGCGGCTCATTCCCCATCTGCGTCAACATGTGCTGTAACATTCACCTGCAGAGGACGCACGAAGATCTCTTACCCGGGTGGCCTCATCCGACGAGGTTTATCAAGGTCGTTATGAGCGAATCCTCGTACGCGAAGTCCTTCGGGAAAACCGCCAACTTCCAGTGTCACTGGGTAGAGGTGCGTAGGGGAACGACAGTGTTCGCTCTCTGTCACACACACACAGCC